>SNQN01001964.1:20930-33768 GCA_008642245.1 Bassia scoparia | reverse complement strand
GCTTTCCATAAGCGCGCCATCTCTTTTGTTCTTTCTCTTCTCTCCAATATGTATACTTTTTTTCATGTTCTCGTAAGGAAAAAGGGTATTGTAGAGATACATCCAGTCAACTAGAGCCCCACGAGGACCCAAAAGGAGGTGACACTGTGCGTTTCTCTATTTCTAGAAGCTGTGTACCACGAGCATAGTAAGACACTCTCTAGAGATATTACATGCAGAAATTTCAATGCGTCATTTTTTCTGTTAACAAAAAATTACCACCACCAGCCATCATTCATCTAATTAAGCTTCCTGCCAATCCCTAAGAGACTGGGCCCCACACATACTGAGAGCTGAACCCCGGAATGTCCAATTCCTTACGCCATTGCACATAACCAGATTTTTACTAGTGGCCATCAACTCTTCATTCTGTCCACTATAGCCAGTGCATCATCTATATTTTTCTATATAGTGACTGTAATTAATTCAGCTACAAAACCAGTGTGCCATTAAATATCCTCCCCCAACCTCCGCGAATGCCAACTACCCTACCTCACCAGCTACCTCCTCGAATTGGAGAAAAAACAGTAGATGTTGAAAGAATTATTAAGAGAGAGCAAGAGAAGTTTACACATGAGAGTGAGATTTGACATCACTCAATAGCTCGCTGAGGGGGTGATCGAGGTTAACCAATTCTGGCTGATGTCCTCCGATCCTATCTATGTTTTCTTATTGATCTGATCTACTCCGAAAAAAATAGAATACATGACCCAACTGTTTCTGTACTCGGAACTAGTTCATCCCCACACTATCTACTCTGAGTATGCTCTCAATGCTCACACTAGTAAGCAAATGTGTTGACCTCCAACATTGTCCCAACTCTCTTATGAAATTTTAACAAAACAAATCTCTTGAATCTCACTTCTTGAAAAAGTACATAAGAATAATCTAGTTTTGCTCTAAGTGTTTGTGTAGAGTCAGGTAAAGAACTTAAGCATTAAGTTGTAGTGCTACAAATTAAATAAATTGCTTGTGTAATGCAAATGAGAACTAAGATATATGAGTGTCAAATATTTCGAGTGAGTGAGTTAATCTCTATTATTTAAGGAAGAGGGAGGTCGCAGTGGGTCCCCTTGAAATTACCACACCTACCCCTCCCTTGTTAAATTACCCACAAATCCATTACTCCAATTAATATTATTCCAATTTCCAATCTCGTACCATTCAAAAATTTGACAAAATAAATCATTAATATCAACCAAATTAGGAAAACTAATGACAAATGAAGAAATATTTATTTATACAAACTTACTCAATATAAGTGACATATTGATAAGAAAGTCAAGAAACTAAATCAAAACTGCAATACCATCACAATAGCATAAAACTAAAACCAATTACACCAAAACCTCAAATAATCAAATTACAAATTCAAACTAAAACTAATCAAATAGCAATTATCGAAGTCCCCATCCTCATTGTGACTTCTTTGGGAGCACTCTAACAACTTATGTATTATTGTAGTCATGCAAATGTATAAATATTTTGTTGAAAAAATGTTGTTTATTGTTATATGGTATGATGACCATAGTGTAGCTACACCAAATCACTTTTTCTAATTTCTGGAATTGTAATTACAATGAAAAATAAAAAATTATAATTTCATTGCATTAAAAATATACGACTGTATATGCGATTTTTTTCCTAAAAATGATGTATTTTATGTTTTTCACGTTTAATTAGACTTTAAAATTGGGTGTTTTCTGAATAAAAATGTTTTGTTTTGAAATACTTTACACACAAAAAAAGCTTTTTCCAACCTATTTTAGAAGAGATAAAAAAATGAAAAAAATGGATCTACATTGAAAAAAATCATTAAATTAATAAAACAAAGAGACTGTAAACTTAAAAAGGTTCAGAAATTCAACATAATCTTGAAACACTAGTCTTTTAAAATAATGCGAAAATTTGAAGCTAAAGCAAACTTCATTTCTTACAACTCAACAAATTGTGTTTTTGGAAGATTGAAAATACCCATTCGAAGATTGAATTAAATTGAGCAAGAGGTCTAGAATTTATCGTTTTGTTTTTGGAGATAGATTTAGAATTTCATGAATAATATGCGTGAAACAGTGAAAGAATGAAATATGAATGTCGTATTACGTGTTTTTTGTGTTTGGTATGTGAGTTTATGAGAGTGAAATCAGTGATTGTAATCAATGATGAATCCAGTCGAAAAAAATCCGTATGATAATATCGTATGATAATATCTATGAATGTTTGGTGATTGGGTTTTGCCAGATTTTGAGCAATTTGTTGGCAAATAGTTCAATTTTGTTTGTTTGATTTTTATATTTTTTGAACTTGCTACAAGTTAAGCACTATAGATATACGAGTATATGATTGAGATAGCAGTACTTCTGCTAATGAACTTCTTTCTATGTAGTGTACTCTTTAAATCCATTTTGATAAGAAAATTTTATTAGAAGTAATAAATTATTGAATTTAGTACTGAAGTAGAAATATCTAGATTAGATCATCTCAAATATAGAATACAATAATTATTTTTACAATAATTGTAGTCAATGGATAGGAGAAAGTTATCAACAAATAGATGAAAGTTACGAATTGAAAGCATAATCTTGTTTCTAAACAAAACCAATATGACCCTAAATGCACACTACTTTTCACACACTGAATACATATTTGAAGTCAATTCGTCTTTTGAGCGCACTTTGCTTTTTAGAAATCACATTATTTTACTACTTCATCACAACAATAAGTCCACAATGCATTCTAAAGTGTTACAACACAAATTTCTAGAACAAATATATGTAATAAGTAAATCGCACGCATCGCGTGCATAAAAGCTAGTATTTATATATACCAAGTAATCCAAACCTAGTTTCCTAAAATCCAAATATTTGAAAGAATAATATCTTTGTTGATTTTAGTAAAGAAATTATTTTATGTCATTTCAAATATAATAAGAATTGAGATATAAATAAATTCTTGTTACGATTAGAATTTAAAACCCTGTATATTAACTCAAATACTCAAGTTGCTATATCTTTTAAGAAAATATTTTTCAAAACCGTGCAACTATATTACCTCGTCACGTAAACCTGGTTCCTTGATTTAGTAAGTTATGAATTTCGTGGTTCCAAATTCATAACACATACTATAACACACTAGGACTTATGATAGTTCAACACGCAAGTTATACAAACAAACACTTTACATGAAGTCCTCAAGTAAACTCAAAATAGAATGTAATCCTATCTTCAATCAACTTCACCCTTGAAACCTCCCTTTTGTTCGAATCCAATATGTTCTGACTTCTTTCTTCGAATGTCTTCGAAATAAAGCCTTCATGCTTGAGTTTATGTGACTTCTTTGCTACACATTAACAAATTAATGTAAAGCCAAATAGTAAGTGACTGTTAATTAGTAATATAGTCAAGGAACATTCATGTTGTTCCCAACCAACACACATGGAATATATAGATCAACTTATTAGATATTTTCTTGTTGTAAAAATAGCACATCTACCATCTGTGGTTTAGTCTTTATATCACCTTATTTGCATAAGATACCTTGCATGTTGACTTTTGAGGAGACTCACCTGAGTTAGGAACCTTAAGTATTTGATTGGTTGGATTTGTCAGAAAAATAAATTGAATGGAAGCTACCAGAAAGCTAGGCAAAAATGGATGGTTGGAGTATCTAAATATTCAAATAACATTTTGGTGGGAGTTTGCCCTAGTCTTTGCAATGGAAGACTAAGATGTTGTATACAAGGAATAATAAGCTGGTTGGGCAATTCCAATGAGTTTGCAACTTGCGATGATCGAAGAGCTGGACATGGGTATAATTGATAAGCGGGTGATTCCCAAAGGATTGTTGAGCCTCCCTTCCTTATTCTTAATCTCGAAAACAATCATCTTGGTCGGAATTTCTACAGAACTAATAATCCGCACTGTTTCACCGGATGTGGACATCGAAAACTTGTCAGGCCTACGTACCTATTTCTGAATGAGAACAAGTTCACAGAGAGTATACTTCCGGAGATATTCTTAGATGAGAACCTATGGCACTGATCTCAGCCATAACAACCTCTCAGGTGTCATTCCACATCGTATTATACTTACAGGTATGCTATTCTTCCTTGTTTTTATTACTATTAAACACTACATATATATATATTTCTAAAGTTTTAACTAAGCGTCGCCTCCAACAGCAATTACTCTCCACAACTACTCATTCCACGCAATTTTTTTTTTTCTCTTCTCTCAAGCTCATCTCTTCAAAAGAGGCTAACAATGCCTTTTGCTCTCCATCAACTCGATCTCAATTAATTATTAAAATTAATAATAATATAAAATAATAATAATATAATAATATAATAATTACATAATATTTAAGGACAAGTGTCATTATTATGTTAATGCGCGTCTCTTAATGCTCTTGGGGGGAGAACATTTTTCCAGTTCTCTCCATGGAGAGTAACTGGAGAGTCATCGGAGAGCCCATTTTTGGGGTAGGTAAGCTCTCTCATTCTCTCTACCTTGGAGAGAAACATTGAGACTACTTCGAGAGCCCCAATGGTGGTGCTTAAGACAAATTTATTATCATTCAATCCTAGTGATCTTTTTATAATTATGTTTCTCTTTTATACATTTTCATATATATACTTATATTGGAGCTTATGTTAAAAAAAAATTATTATTAACATAGCTATAAATATTTGTAATAGCTTATGTTAATAATAATATTATTTTTTAATTTCAGATGATATTTTTTATATCTAAGTCTAAATCTAAATCTTACGAAAAAAACTTAATCCTAACTTATATATTAAGTTAAATGTATAAAAATTATATAAGTATGAATTCAAAATAATAATAAAATAATAAAAAAAATAAATAACATACAGATAACAACTAGTTCCTATTTCATTACTATAATTAAAACTTATTTTATATTATTATAACTACTTTATCTAATATTATTAATGACCATAAATATATCATCTATGTACCATGATTATTTATTCCATTAATACTAAACTTCCATTATTTTTTAATAAAAATTTCACAAACAGCGAACTTATATATATATATATATATTCTTAAAAGATATTATAGAATCTTACATATCTCAAATATATCCAAATAACACCCCACTCCTTCCTTCTTAAGTTATACATATCTCAAATAACCAACTGGCAAAGAAGTAACTTAAATTAGCTTTCCATTAAAGCCTGGTTAAAATGTTTGCATATGAAGGTCTAATAGTCCATCACCAACCACATCTCTCGGTAATTTCTCTTATTTTTCATTCAGAGATCAGACAAGAAATTCATTGACGTACTAATAAGCACCTCACTTATATCACTCTATGGTGACCCTCATTGTTTTTTCCTCACACATTCACCACCATTTTTAGAGCAAGGTTGACTCATGGATGACTTTGGCAACACAATAATATTAAATATTTTATTTATTTAAATGAGAAATAGACAATTTGAAAAATGGATGGATTCATGGATGTGTGTTTTAGGGCAAGTTGGGTTTCCGTCTTTAGAAAATTGTATTGAACTCACTATTTTAAAACTATTGCACCTAACCACTTGGAGTTTTGGACCCATTGAGTCACTAAAATTTACACTAGACCCAAAGTAATTTCATAAGTCCATGCTTGCAAGTAGAGCTGTATTTGGTTAATAACTGTTGGTTAACTGGAAATAACTGAATTGTCACTAATTGATAACTAAATTAACTAAAAATGTTAACTGAAACTGTAATAAATTGAAAGAAAAATCATATACTGAACTCAACTGTTAAATAACTGAAACATTGATCAATAAACTAAATTGAACCGAACCGAACCGAAATCAAACTACTTTTAACCAGTACTGATTAAACTCAAACCAAATTGAATTTAACTGAACTAAATATATTTAGATAAAAAATTTCTAATTGGCTAAATTGGCAATATAGGTTCAAACCCGTTAGTGATATATCAAATAACAAGTTCAACTACTATCATATACACTCAATTGAACAGTTTTGTTTCAATTTTAACCGACATAACGTCAAGCTAAGACATCAATTAGTAAAAAATTGTTAGTCATGCAAATAAACCGAACACCCACTAGTGGAAAAGGGCAAAAGATCAAGCTTTTAGCCATCAAAAGCTCCAAGCTTTGGCTTGGTGCTTTTGGAGCTGGAACTTATGAGTTATAACAAAAGCTCCAGGCATGCTTGGAGCTTTTTAGTACACTAAAAGCACCAGTTTTTTAAAAGCCTGGAACTTTTAGTACACTAAAAGCACCAGTTTTTTTTAAAAGCCTGGAACTTTTAGTATACTAAAGCACCAGTTTTTTAAAAGCTGGAACTTTTTGTGAATATTTTTATCAAAAAAAAAAAACTTTTTCTACCATTGCAATTTACCTAAAAATAAACACCACTCCTTGCTAACATTTAATAATGCAATATCAAAATTTAACCAAAATCCCAAAAAAAATATATTATAAACTACCAGAAACAAATTGTTACAAATCATGTACAAGTATGTATATACAATTTGAATTAACATTCCTAAACTAATATACAATTTGAATAAGCATGCCCTAACTAATTTACAATCTAAACTAACTATAATCAGTATAATTAAGTAAACATAAAACAATAACAAATATACTCCAATGATAGAATCACAGTAAACGACAAGCAGCAAAGTCACGCACCCCTTTCCCAGCTCCAACGCCACCGCCAGCACCCACCACCGCCTCTGCTCAGTGACCACCGCGCATGCCCACACCGCCAAACCAAAAAACGTAATCAAACAAACGAAAGCAAATCAAAACAAAAACGAAATCAGACCATACATGCTTTTATAATCAATCTACAAAGAGAGGGAAAACCGAAAGAAATCAAAACAAAAACAAAAACGAATCGACAAAAGAAAGCAAGTCAAAAACAAAACAAATCAGACCATAATGCTTTTATAATCAGATCTACAAAAAAAAATTATTTCAAACAAAAAACCAGATCAAAAATTAACCCATCTACAAACCACGAAATCAAAATGCAATTAAGCTTAATACAAAACGAAAAAACGAAAAATGAAACGAAATATTAGAAAACGAATCTAAAATATAAAAAAACGAAATTCAAATAAAAAACCGAAAATCAAAGAAAGCAAAACGAAAATGAAAAATATTCAAAGAAAAAAACGAAAATCACAGAAAGCAAAGCAAAATATAGAAGAAAAACGAAAATGAAAAAAATAAAGAAAAAACGAAATCAAAGAAGCAAAACAAAAAAAAATCAATAGAAAGCAAAACAAAATGAAAAAATATTCAAAGAAAAAAAATGAAATCAAAGAAAGTAAAACGAAGCATGACGAAATCAAACGAAGATCAAAGAAAATCGAACGAAAAAAATTGAAAAATCAATTAACAACCTTAGATTGATGGTTGGGTAGGAAACATGAGGGATCGAAAAAACATCCACGATTGTTGTTGATTGCAGCGAAGAATAAGACTAATGGTTGATGGAGGTGAAACGTGAAGGGGGAATTTGGGGTATGAGGAGAGAGAGTGTAGAGAGGACGAACACAACATTCAGGGGAATTTGGGGTATTGGTGCAAATGTTAGGGTTTTGTAGCTGAGACAACGAAAAAAGAAGAAAGTTGTCCATATTAAAAATGAATAGACAAGCTGAGGCCCATTATTACGCCCATATCTTAATGCCAAAATAAAACAAAAGCTCCAGTTATTCACAAAACTGGGTATTTAACAACAAAAAAGCTCCAGCTTAAAAAAACTGGAGCTTCTTAACAAGAAAAGTTCCAGTTTTTTAGAACGGAAGCTTTTGTCGAAGTGCTTTTAGGCTTTTTTCTACATGACCTTCATAAAACCTGGTACAAAATTTTAAAACATGTGAAGTATATAAATTAATACAATCTATATTCTGATAATGATTAAATATATTCCAAATGAAAATAACTGATTCAAACTGAAAAATAGTCGATAGTGTAAAAGGGTTGTGGTTCGAACTATTTTAAACTGTTGAATTGATTGGTTAAAAATTGAAATAAGTCGTAACTAAACCAAAAGAACTGCTTTTCTGCATCAACTGAAGTAAACTGAATTGATTTTTTTTAACTAAATCAAATTGAGAATTTGCACGTTTGTACTTAAATAAACTGAATTGAAATGAACTGAATTGTTGTTATAAACCATAACTGAATCGTTGAACTAATTGACACCTCTACTTGCAAGGACTAGTATCAAGTAGTTTTGTCTTTGGAGAGAGAACACACCAGAGATTTCTAGAAAAAAGGGAGTAGGAAAATACAAAAAGAGTGGAGACATAGAATGAAAGTTATTGTTGAGTCTTAATGTTTGATCTCTGAATTCACTAGTGGAAAAAAAGGCCAAAAGCTCAAGCTTTTTCCTACTTAAAGCTCCAATTTTTCCTGGTACTTTTGGAGCTGGTACTTTAAAAAGATATAATAAAAGCTCCGGCATAACTCGATTAAAGCTCCAGTCTTATAAAAACTGGAGCTTTAGTGCGTTAAAAGCTCCAGTTTTTTCAAAAAACTGGTGCTTTTAATCCATTAAAGCTCCAAGCTTTTTAAAAGACTGGAGCTTTTAACACTAAAAGCTCAGTTAAAGCTCCAGTTTTTAAAAGCCTGGTGCTTTTAATTTTTTTTTTAAAAAAACAAATATATCCTGCCCACCATAATCATATATATTCGTCAAATGAGATCCAAATGTTGCCACTTGTACTTTTTTATCTTCAATCCAACAACAAACAAACTCTTTAGCCATCCAAAAGCAACAATTTTTCAAAATCCAAAATACATATTTATTATATCAGTTACAATTTAATAGTGCAAAATGCATCTATCTAAGTAGCTTATATAATACACGCAAATATTATAGAGTATCCATACATACGTACAACATTTCAAAGACAATAGTCGGTGAAAAATTAGCAAACATGTCTTGAACTTAATGATTTCCGCTTAGTCAAAGGATCTCCCTGATAAATTAAAATCTGGAAGTAGGATCACATGAAAATGTATTCAAAGGCAAGTGTAAATTATTACACACAAAACAAAACCTTTGGTAAATTATTACTCATATTTACATGTGTAATACTTTTAAAGTGTTTTGAGCCATTTTATCCTTCTAAAGGTAAACTTGTCAATTTACTTCCATATGCCTATTCTGTTCCTAAATCATTTAAGGTGTTTCACTTGTTTAATGTAATTAGTCATATATAGATAATTAGAAGCTTTTCAAGTATTTACAACTCATTTTAACAACAAAGTGTTAAAATAAGTTCATTCGTATTCAATGTATTTATTCTAACTTTTTGACTAATTTTGTCCCCTTGTTCTTCTAAAGCTATGGTTACTCGTTTGAGGTTTAATTACTCTTATTAACATGTTTACATACTTTTAAGTGTTTTAAACCATTTATCTTCTAAAAGGAAAATAGGTTCATTCTCTCAAACTTGTCAATTTACCCCATATGCCATTCTTGTTCCTATAAATCATTTAAGGGGTGTTCTCACTTGTTTAATGTAAATTAGTCATATATAAGATAATTAGAAGCTTTTCAAGTATTTAACTCATTTTAACAACAAAGTGTTAAAATTAGTTCATTCATATCAATGCTACTTATTCTACTTTATTTGACTAATTTGTCCCACTTTCCTCTAAAGCTAATGGTACTCTTTGAAGTTTATTACTCATATTAACATGTTTACATACTTTTCAAGTGTTTTAGAGCAATTTTATCTCTAAAGGTCAAATAGGTTCATTCTTCATAACTTGTCAATTACCTCCATATGTCTATTTCTGTTCCTATAATCATTTAAGGGGTGTTCTCACTTTTTTAATGGTAAATTATCATTATAAGATAATTAAAGCTTTTCAATAGAGTAACCATTAGCTTTAGAGGAATAAGTGGGACGAAATTAGTCAAATAAAGGTAGAATAAGTAGCATTGAATATGAATGAACTAATTTTAACAACTTTGTTGTTAAAATGAGTCGTAAATACTTGAAAAGCTTCTAATTATCTTATATATGACTAATTTATCATTAAACAAGTGAGAACACCCCTTAAATGATTTATAGGAACAAGAATAGGCATATGGAGGTAAATTGACAAGTTTGAGAAGAATGAACCTATTTTGGCCTTTTAGAGGATAAAATGGCTTTAAAACACTTGAAAGTATGTAAACATGTTCAATAAGAGTAATTAAACCTCAAACGAGTAACCATTAGCTTTAGAAGAACAAGGGGGACAAAATTAGTCAAATAAAGTTAGAATAAATAGCATTGAATACGAATGAACTTATTTTAAGCACTTTGTTGTTAAAATGAGTTGTAAATACTTGAAAAGCTTCTAATTATCTCATATATGATTAATATACCATTAAACAAGTGAGAACACCCCTTAAATGATTTATAGGAACAAGAATAGGCATATGGAAGTAAATTGACAAGTTTAACCTTTTAAAGGATAAAATGGCTCCAAAACACTTTAAAAGTATTTACACATGTTAATTATGAGTAATAATTTACCAAAGGTTTGTTTTGTGTAGTAATAATTTACACTTGCCTTTGAATACATTTTCATGTGATCCTATCTTCCAGATTTTGAATTTATCAAGGGAGGATCCTTTGACTAAAGCGGAAATCATTAAAGTTCAAGACATGTTTGCTAATTTTTCACCGACTATTGTCTTTGAAATGTTGTACGTATGGTATGGATACTCTATAATATTTTGCGTGTACTTATTATAAGCTACATTATACTAGATGCATTTTTGCACTATTAAATTGTAACTTGATATAATATATATGTATTTTTTGGATTTTGACCAAATTGTATGCTTTTGGATGGCATAAAGAGTGTTTTGTTTGTTGTTGGATTGAAGATATAAAAGTACAAGTGGCACACATTTGGATCTCGATTTGGACGAATATATATGAATTATTGGTGGGCAAGGATATATTTGTTTTTTTACAAAAAAAAATTAAAAGCACCAGGCTTTTAAAAAACTGGAGCTTTAACTGGAGCTTTTAGTGCGTTAAAAGCTCCAGTCTTTTAAAAAGCTTGGAGCTTTTAATGGATTAAAAGCACCAGTTTTTTGAAAAAACTGGAGCTTTTAACGCACTAAAAGCTCCAGTTTTTTATAAGACTGGAGCTTTTAATCGAGTTATGCCTGGAGCTTTTATTATATCTTTTAAAGTACCAGCTCCAAAAGTACCAGGGAAAAATTGGAGCTTTAAGTAGGAAAAAGCTTGGAGCTTTTGGCCTTTTTTCCACTAGTGAATTCAGAGATCAAACATAAAAAGAGAGAAAACGATAAATCAAAACAAAAACAAAAAGAAATAGACAAGAAAGCAAGTCAAAACAAAAACGAAATCAGACCATACATGCTTTTATAATCAGATCTACAAAAAAATTATTTTCAAACAAAAACCAGATCAAAAAATTAACCCATCTACAAACCAGAAATCAAAATGCAATTAAGCTTAATACAAAACGAAAAACGAAGAAAAGAAACGAAATATTAGAAACGAATCTAAAATATAAAAAAAACGAAATTCAATGAAAAACGAAAATCAAAGAGCAAAACGAAAATGAAAAAATATTCAAAGAAAAAAACGAAAATCACAGAAGCTAAACAAATCATAAAGAAAAAAGAAAAAAATAAAAGAAAAAAACGAATAAAATAAAGAAGCAAAACAAAAAAAATCATAGAAAGCAAAACAAATGAAAAATATTCAAAGAAAAAAATGAAAATAAAAAGTAAAACGAAAGCATGACGAAAAATCAAACGAAGATCAAAGAAAATCGAACGAAAAAAATTGAAAAATCAAATAACAAACTTTAGATTGATGGTTGGGTAGGAACATGAGGGATCGAAAAAACATCACGATTGTGTTGATTGCAGCAAGAATAAGACTAATGGTGGATGGAGGTGAAACGTGAAGGGGGAATTGGGGTATGAGGAGAGAGAGGGTGAGAGGGACGAACACAACATTCAGGGGGAATTTGGGGGTTTGGGTGCAAATGTTAGGTTTTGTAGCTGAGACAACGAAAAATGAAAAGGTTGTCCATATAAAATGAAGTAGGGACAGTGAGGCCCATTATGATACGCCCATATCTTAATGCCAAAATAAAACAAAGCTCCAGTTTTTCAAAAACTGGTTTTAATCACAAAAAAGCTCCAAGCTTTTAAAAAAACTGGAGCTTTTAATGCATTAAAAAGTCCAGTTTTTTGTGAAACGGAAGCTTTTGTCGAGTGCTTTTAGCTTTTTTCTACTAGTGACCTTCATAAACCTGGTACAGAAATTTTAAAAAACATGTGAAGATAATAATTAATAAATCTTATTCTGAATGATGTAATTATATCTCAAATTGAAAATAACTGATTCAAAACATGAAAAAATAGTCGATAAGTTAAAGGGCTATGGTGCTCGACTATTTAAACTGTTTGAATTGATTGGTTAAAATTGAATAAGTCGTAACTAACCAAACTGAACTGCTTTTTGCATCAACTGAAGTAAACTGAATTGATTTTTTTTAACTAAATCAAATTGAAATTTGCACGTTTGTACTTAATAAAGCTGAATTGAAATCGAATGAATTGTTTGGTTATAACTATAAATGAATCGTTGACTTACATTGACACCTCTACTTGCACGGATAGTATTCAAGTAGATTTGTCTTTGGAAAGAAACACCAGAGATTTCTAGAAAAAGGGAGGTAGGAAAAATACAAAAAGAGTGGAGAATAGAATGAAGTTTTAGTTGAGGTTTA
>SNQN01001964.1:0-12047 GCA_008642245.1 Bassia scoparia | reverse complement strand
ATATATTATATAAGTTCCTGTTTGTGAAATTTTTATTAAAAATAATGGATAAAGATTTAGTATTATGGAATAATAATTCATGTACATAGATGAATATATTATGGTCTATTAATTTATTTTTAGATAAGTTGTTTTATATAATATATCAAATAAGTTTTAATATAGTAATGAAATAGGACACTAGTTGTTATCTGTATGTTTATTTATTTTTTTTTATTTTATTATTATTTGAATTTCATACTTATATATTTTATACATTTAACTTTAAATATAAGTTAGTGATTTAAGTTTTTTTTCGTAGATTTAGATTTAGACTTTAGATATAAAATCTCATCTGACAAAAATATATTATTATTAACAAGCTATTAATCAAATATTTATAGCTTATGTTAATAATTTTATTTTTACATAGCTCATATAAGGTATAATTGAAATGTTACAAGAGAACATATTTTATAAAAAGATGCACTAGGATTGAAATGATCATATAATTTGTCTTAGCACCAACATTGGGGCTCTCGAAGTAGCTCTTCAATGTTCTTCTCCAGGAATGAAGGAAGATTGAGAGCTTACTCTACCCCACAATGGGGCTCTCGATGCTCTCCAGTTCTCTCCATGGAGAGAACTTGGATAAATGTTCTCCCCCAAGCATAGAGAGCCTGCTCTAAACATATTGATGACATTGTCCTTAATATTTATGTTTATTTATTTATTATTATTATTTTTTATTATTATTATTAATTTAATAATTAATTGGAGATCGAGTTTGATGGAGAGCAAAGGCATTGTTAGCCCTTTTGAAGAGATGAGCTTGGGAGAGAGAAAGAAAAAAATGGTTGGGAGGTAGTTGTGGAGAGTTGCGTTGTTGAGGCGACGCTTAGTTAAACCTTTTAGAAATATTATTATATATTGTAGTGTTTATAGTAATAAAAACAAAGAAGAATAGCATACCTGTAGTATAACGATGTGAATGACACCTGAGAGGTTGTTATGGCTGAGATCCAGTTGCCATAGGTTCCATTCAAGAATATCTCGGAAGTATACTCTCTGTGAACTTGTTTCCATTCAGAATAGGTACGTAGGCCCTGACAAGTTTTCGATGTTCCACATCCGGTGAAACAGTGCGATCATTAGTCTCTGTAGAAATTCCGACCAGATGATTGTTTTTCGGATTAGATTCTAAGGGAAAGGGAGGCTCAACAATCCCTTTGGAATCGACCCGCTTTAATTATATCCATGTCCAGCTCTTCCAGATCTCGCAGTTGCCAAACTCATTGAATTGCCCAACCAGCTTTATTATTCCTTGTATACACCATCTTAGGTCTTCCTTGGCAAAGACTATGGGGGCAAACTCCCACCAAAATTGTTATTTGAAATATTTAGATACTCCAACCATCCATTTTTTGCCTAGCTTTTCTGGTATGCTTCCATTCCATTTATTTTTTCGACAAATCCAACCAACTCAAATATCTTAGAGTTTCCTAACTCAGGTGAGATCCCTCTCCAAAAGTCACATGCAGTCATCTTATGCAAAATAAGGTGATAACAGCTAAACCACAGATGGTAGATGGTGCTATTTTTACAACAAGAATCATCTAATAAGTTGATTCTATATAGTTCCATTTGTGTTGGTTGGGAACCAAATGAACTGTTCCCTTGACTATATTATAAATTAAACAGTCACTTACTACTTTGCTTTACATTAACTTGTTACATGTGTAGCAAAGAAGTCATTCCAAAACTTCAAGCATGAGGCCTTTATTTCGAAGACATTCGAAGAAAGAAGTCAGACACATATGGATCGAACAAAGGAGGTTTTCAAGGTTTGAAGTTGCATGAAGATAGGATTTACATCTTTTTTGAGTTTTACTTGAGGACTTCATGTAAAGTTGTTTGTTTGTATGAACTTGCGTGTTTTGAATTATAGCTCTAAGTGTGTTATAGTAGTGTTTATGAATTTTGGACACACGAAATTCATAACTTACTAATCAAGGAACCAGGTTTACGTGACGAGGGTAAATATAGTTTGCACGGTTTGAAATATTTTCTTAAAAAGATATACGCAACTTGAGTATTTGAGTTAATATAGAGGGTTTCTTAAATTAATTCGTAAAAGAATTATTTACTCAATTCTTATGTATTTTGAAATTGACATAAATAATTTCTTAATAAAATTACACAAGTATTACTTCTTTCAATATTTGTGATTTAGGAAACTAGTTTGGATACCTTGGTATATATAAATACTAAGCTTATGCACGCGATGCGTGCGATTACATTATACATATATTGTTTCTACGAATTTGGGTGTTGTACACATTAAGAATGCAGTTGTGGACTTATTGTTGTGATGAAGTACGTAAATTAATGTGATTTTTCTTAAAAAGCAAAGTGCGCTAAAAGACGGATTGACTTCAAATATTGTTAATTCAGACTGTGGTGAAAGTAGTGTGCATTTGGGTCATTGGTTTGTTTTAGAACCAGATTCAATGCTTTCAATTCGATACCTTCACTATTTTGTTAGATAACTTTCCTCTATCCTTGCACTACAAATTATTGTAAAATAATTATTGGTATTCTATATTTGAGAATGACTAATCTAGATCTTTTTTCTACTTTCAGTACTAAATTCAATAAATTATTACTTTCTTAATATAATAATTTATCATTATCCTAAAATGGAATTTAAAAGTACACTAACATAGAAAGAAGTTTCATTAAGCAAGTAAATACTGCCTATCTCAAATCAATTATACTCGGTATTTATCTATGTGCTTAACTTGTAGCAAGTTCAATAAAATATAAAAATCAAACAAACAAAATTTGAACTTTCATTTGCCAACAAATTATGCTCAAAATCTGGCAAACACCCAATCACAACATGTCAATACGCTATTTCATCCATTCACTGATTTTTTTTCGACTGGATTCGATTCATTGATGTTACCATTGCACTGATTTCACATCTATAAACTCCACTACCAAACACCCAACACGTAATACGACATTTATTTCATTCTCTTTCACTGTTTCACGCCATATTATTCATGAATTTCTAATCTATATCCCAAAAACCAAAACGATAATTCTAGCATCTTGCTCATAATTAATTCAACTCTCGAATGGGTATTTTCAATCTTCCAAAACAAATTTGTTTGAGTGATAAAATGGAAGTTTGGCTTTAGTCTTCAAATTTTTCGCATTATTTTAAAGATCTAGTGTTTCAAGATTATGTTGAATTTCTGAACTTTTTTGAAGTTACAGTCTCTTTGTTTTATTTAATTTTAATGATTTTTTTCAATGTAGATCCATTTTTTTCATTTTTTTATCTCTTCTAAATAGGTTGGAAAAGCTTTTTTTTGTGTGTAACGTATTTCAAAACAAAACATTTTTATTTCAGAAAAACTCCATTTTAAATGCTAATTAAACGGTGAAAACATAAAATAATCACTTTTTTAGGAAAAAATCGCATTTACAGTCGTAATTTTTTAATGCAATGAAATTATAATTTTTTTATTTTCTCAATTGTAATTACCAATTCCAGCAATTATAGAAAAAGTGATTTTGGTTGCTACACCTATTGGTCATCTATACCATATACAATTAAACTAACATTTTTTCAACAAACTATTTTATACATACTTGCATGACTACATAATACATGTACTTGTTAGAGTGCTCCCCAAAAAGTCATCAATGGAGATGGGTTACTTCGATAATTGCTATTTTGATTGTTTTAGTTTGTATTTGTAATTTGATTATTTTGAGGTTTTTGGTGTAATTGGTTTTAGTTTCTATGCTATTGTGATGGCTATTCGAGTTTTTGATTTAGTTTCTTGAACTTTCTTCTATCAATATGTCCTTATTTGAGTAAGTTTTGGTATAACAATAAATTATTTTTCTTCTTGTGCATATAGTTTTTTCCTTATTTGTTGATTATTAGATGATTTTATTTTTGTCAAATTTTTTGAAATGGTACGAGATTGGAAATTGGAATAATATTAATTGGAGTAATGGTATTTTGGTGTAATTAACCAAAGGGAGGGGGGTAGGGTCGGTATTTCCAAGGGGACACTATGCGACTCCCTCTTTCTTAATAATGAGATTACTCACATCAGTCACATCGAATTAACCTTACGTTCTCTTGCATTACACAAGCAATTTTTATTTATTGAGAGCCATTACAACACTTAAATTCATTAAGTTCTTTACGACTCTACCAAACACACTTGAGCAAAACTAGATTTATTCTTATGTCTTTTCAAGAAGTGAGATTCAAGAGAGTTTGTTTGTTAAAATCTTAATAGATGAGATTGGGACAATGATTGTAGTAAACACAATTGCTTACTAGTGTGAGCATTGAGAGCATACTAGAGTAGAGTGGTGGGGTGTGACTAGTTTCCTAGAGTCAGAAACAGTTGGGGTTCATGTATTCTTATTTTTTCGGAGTAGTCAGATCAATAGAAAACAAGGATAGATCGGAGGACATCAGCAGTTGGCTTAACCTCGATATGCCCCTCAGCTATTGAGTGATGTCAAACCTTCACTCTCAGGTGTTGTAAAACTTCTTCCTTGCTTCTCTCTGGTAATAATTTCTTAACATCTAGCCATTGTTTTTTCTCCAATACGTCGATAGGCGGAGGTAGCTGGGTGGGTAGGGTAGTGGCTTGGTGAGGTGAGGGGAGGATATTTAGGCTGGTTTTAGGGTAGCCTTAATTAATTACAGTCACTTATAGAAAAATAGAGTTTGAGGGCTACTATGTGGAAGGAATAAAGTTTGATGGCCACTTATATAAAATTTTTGTTGTGCAGGTATAATTAAATATTAGATTTGTTGTGTATTTTTTCAAAATTAAAAATTTTCAGTATAAAACTAAGGATTTTCTTATATTTTTCCTAAATAATGAATTAGGTAATTACCTTTTTTCCTTTACGAACCATTAATAAAAGTATAATATTGGAAAGAGGAGAATAATTAATGTGGGTTTTTGGAGCGGAAAAATTAAGGAATCCCAGTGGTAGGTCGGTTTTCACAAATTTCTCAGTGGTAGGTACGGTTTTTTTAATCCCACAATAGGTATAATCTTTTGTTTAATTATCTCCGTCGATTTAAGCTCATTTTCCGTTATCTTTTTGTTATTAAGTTGGTTTTGCAGTTAATTGTAATTATTTGATTAACCCTAGTTTATGAAGGTTAAGGTGAATTTAAAAGCATTGTTTACTTTATTTTTATCGGAAAAATTTTTCAGAATAAAGTTTCAACAATCGTTATTTCAATCCTTTGAAGGTCTCATCTTCCATCAACCCTTCTTCTTCCTTTCTTCTACAAAAAGCCTTCAACATAGTATGTTGCCCATTTTTCCAGAAGCGCTTATCCTTTCTTCTTTATTTTCAAATCGTCTGAAGGGTCTCTTCTCTTTTTGTAGATTTCCCAAAAATGTCGATTCATAAAAGGTTCATCTGTACACGTTGTCGCGTCAGAATTCATGGATGAAGATTCGGGAAGGTTCAGTTATAAAGGATTGTGATGATGTTGGGATTGTCGACAATGTTAAAAGGTTGAAGATTCGATGGGGCAGTAAGGTAAGATCAATGAATTTGAAATACTAACATTTCTATTCAAATCCTGCACAATTGACATTATACTTCTGATATAAGGTAAATCAAATTGAATTCTGATAAAGCATAGATATTGATAGAAATAAATAAATCAAATTTGAATTTCCTGATAAATGAATTTGATATAGTAAATCAAATTGAATTCTGATCAGCATAGATATTGAATAGCAATAAATAATTCAAATACTGTTAATAACAGTATACTTCACAACAAATGAATTCAAGTAACCTGCACAGGTCCACAATGATTCTGAGTTCTATCAAATCTGACAGCAAATTAGCACAAACCATATATTTGATCTGAGTTACAATCTGAAACATATAAAACTAATCAGAATTCTCATTGCACAATATATCAAACCTGCACAAACTAAATACACACTGCAGCCAACTAATACACACTAGCGACAAACACATATTAACTGACAGCATTCACACATGACATATAAACCAACAAAACAACTGTTTCACTGTATGCCTTATCAAAAAAACCAGATATAACATGTCACAATGAGTCCAAAAATCCAGTGCATTCAAAAATCAAAATATAGTGACTTTGTACAATTACTAACAATATTGAAATATTCAAATCCCAGTCTAAGTGAATAGAACTGATTTTAAATGAGTCATTGATCATGGTTTCTTTCTCTTTGCTGCTGCAGTTGAATATTAATATTTTTGCCCTTATCCTTTTGCTATCTTTCTTAATTCCAGATGTTGATGCTTTCCCTTGCTCTATTGCTCTTTGTTTTCTCCTCCCCATGTTTTGCATTAATGACAGG
This sequence comes from Bassia scoparia, assembly GCA_008642245.1. Classification (NCBI taxonomy): domain Eukaryota; kingdom Viridiplantae; phylum Streptophyta; class Magnoliopsida; order Caryophyllales; family Amaranthaceae; genus Bassia; species Bassia scoparia. Next base: position 5,646 of record SNQN01001964.1, on the reverse strand, counting down.
TTTTCCGACATTTGCCACATCCTACTGTCTTGCTTCTTTTTCCCTTTTTTGCTCTCATCTTCTGCTCTGCCTTCTATTGTTTTGTTGGCCTTAAGCAACTCTCCTTCTTCATGATTTGGTGGTTGTAAATGGAGGCAAGTCTGTCTTCCTGGCATTGCTCTTATGTTGTGTATAGACTTGATTGTAGATGCATAGGTTGTTTGTATCTCTGACTGTAAGCATCAATGGACAAATTGTGTGGGTCAATCCAGCGTAAAGAATTGCCCTCATTACATGTTTACATGGTAATGCCACTTAATTACCAAAGGTTACAACATGACACACATGTCCAATTCTTTTAGGCTCACAGGTAGAGGTAGATTCCCATCAATCGCCCACTATAATCTCCTGGTCAAGAGGGTATGCCTCAGTCTTGAATCAAGACATAGCTTCTGCACCGCTTGACAATTGTTTAGGACAAGGTCTGTTCTGTCCAACGGCTCACAAATTCTGCCTCCTAGTTGCTAGTCTAACATAGTTACAAACGCCTTATTCTACTGAGTATTCAAACAACATAGAGAAATTAGGACCAATGATTAAACTTTAACACATTTGGAGTCTAAAAATAAACTGAAATTATAAATTAGTATTCCAAGAGTGTTAGGCACTGGCCTGCACTATCCACACCAAGTTGTTTGACATTGAAGGATTTTCAACAAAGTTGTTTTGTTCACCTCAACTTTGAATGTCAGGATCTATTGGTGTTTGGTCCACAATGATTGCTCTCACATGTCCAGCTAGCCATACCAGAGCACCAGGTTGCACGTTGTTGAATCTTGTTCCATTGGCTTCTTGATGTGAAAGGACGAAGTGGGCTTCCAGCAGCAAGCCAAAAGAGTTGTAACATCTTGGGACAAGGATGAGCTTTTTGAATTTGCACGTCAAATGCTTGGCGCAATACCTCCTATCAACATCTGGCAACAAGTTCTGAATGCCTTGTCTATTGACTGCGTAATAAAAAAATATTGGTTAGTAAATTCAATTTTGAAGTCAATGTAATTAAGGAAGTGTAAACCATATTACCATTTTGTGTCTATCTGATATAATACATGTACACTTGTTTGCCCTTGGAGTCTTGTCAATGTATTCCTCAGGCCAATGAAGAACAATCCAGGATTCATCAATCCTCAAGGACACTATTCCCCATGCCAATGGGAACATTTCATTATTACCCATCCAAGGCAACTGCTGATAGAAGAGCACCTTCCATAATTGCTTTCAAAACGCTCCCATCATCCTATGAGTCCCCTAACCCAAAATACAACTATCCAAAACCTTGAAACATAAATGAATAAGCGGGGAATCCGAGGTGCAGTTAGGGTGTGATGCGGATTCCAACAAATGTGCAATGGAACCAGGGTTGGTCTGATACTTCACATAGGTTGGGAGTTGAGCTGTAGATATTCATGTCTCCATGATGTATTTAGAGACTAGACTTTGCCCTTACAGTGTAATGATGACTCATTGGTATTCCAAACTTTCTCCCAAGGGCAGCTTCATTCACTTTGCTTTTCCGGTATATCATTAATTAGCTGCTATGTCTTCCTTCAAAAATCCTTTGCTGCACTAGCGTAACCATGGAATTGTTTGTTTTCCTAACCAAACTGTTGGTCACTGTTTGGTAAATGGGACTTGAATTGCTCAATTACACATCAACTACTTGGATGCTGAAGTTCACTCACAGGTTCTCCGAACACCTAACTGTGTAGTTTTTGTTATTTGCAGCTTCAACTCATTCAACTTCTGATGCATGATCCTAACTTAATCTTAAGATGGTATTTGTCAGTGTAATATTTGCCATGTTTCAGTTGATCTCCCATCTTCATCAGCAGTGTAAACTCAACATTATTGTAGAGCTTTAGCATAGTAGTTTTTCCTTAATTTCACAAATCAATTTTCCAAACTGTCTCAATTTACGGATCGAAGGCATATTATCATGGGCATATGTCATCTTCATCAACAATGTCTGGTTCATCGGCAATGTTATCACCATCCACTCAGAATATCATCCATTGTTTATCATCATCAAGTGACTCTTCTCTTTCAGATGGGGAAGAAATCTCATCATCAACATCAACGATGCAACTCTTGGCGGATTTGTTGACGTGCATTACTTGTTCAGATCAGCGGCAACTGCTAGTATTCTAGATTTACCTAACCCCTATCTCTTTGGCATGTGGTCTAGGTTTCTCTTCTTAATGAAAGGAGATGTCTTCTTAAGAATTTGTCATCTGAAGTAGGTTCAATAGAGGAAGTGTAGGTTTGAGGAATTTGTATGCTTTCAGCAGTTGTTAATTGTTGGCTTTCAAGCAAGGATTTTCCATGCTAGGATTCTTCTTACAACAGACGGATGAGATGGCTGAGTCTCTGGAATGAAGTCTACACTCAATTGGGTGTTTCCTTTATAGAAAGCCTGCCTCTCCCTCTCCTCCCCCCTAGCCCTTTCTCTAATCTGCCTCCACCTCTACCTCTCACGGTTGGTTTTGTACTCAACTGGCTCAATTATTCATGTTTATTCGCGTAACTCCATATTTTCATGAATCAAAGTTGCTAATATTAGAGGAGAACTCAGCTTCAACAGCTTGGGTGGGGTTATTATTGTGATTGAGTTGGTTGAGTTTCGATTTGGCTAGGTTCACAGTGACTCATTGGTTGTGTTTTCATTGAGCGAGTGGTTGAGATTCTTTTCAGGCAAGGACCTTGTTTTGTTTGTATTTGGGTTGCTGACTTGTGATTGTTAAGTCTCATAGCTGTTCAACGATTTTGTAGGCTATCAAGATCAGAAAACCCAAATGTGGATCATGCATGTACTTTAAAGGTCTTCAAACATCTTCAACCAAGTAATGTCAGTGTATGAAACTGAACGTGTTTTCATTTTTGTTCACATATGAGACCGGGGTACTTTGGGATAAGTGAATTCTGTTGTTTCTCAGGCATTTGTCAAATGTATACCATCACAATTAATAAACTAACCTTATCTAAGTCATTCACAACCACATCAGTATCCGGACAGCAAACTGAAATCTAGCACGCATTCTCTGCCATAATTCACCTATAAATTGCATGCAATATTCATAACAACCACAGAATGCAGCAAAACAATTCCAATTACAAATAATCATATAATTCGAGTACAATAACATACTACTTCATTCACAAACATATTTCGAATACTGATTTCATTAAACATATACGTGAGTCCCGAAAAATAAATAACAATAATTATTCAAAACAGCAACATAATTCAACAAAAAACAAAACAACAACAACAATATAATCATGGGGGCAAAAAAAAATTAAATATCCCCAAAAAAAAAGTTTTGGCCCCTTTCTGCCACATGATATAACAATAATTTATCAAAACAAAACATATATAATTCAAATAAATAACAAATTATCGACTACTTATAATTCATACAAAAACATGGCAAATATATCATAATTCCACAACAGCATATTCAATACATATATAACATAATTCAAAACATAAAAAAATCCAAATTTAAATATCATCAATTCGAATAACTGAATATTTATACAAAAAAACCCAAATATTGAATAATTTCAACAGATTAAAATGAGTAAATAATGCTAAATTAGCCTAATTCATACACACATGACAATTGAAATTGGATGTTACAAACATGAACAATGATGGTCGGAGAAACGAGGATTGAAAAAACGAATACATATCCTGTAGATGTCGAATCCGAAAAACGAAAAAACAAGAGCAGGAACATGGAGTAGCGAGCAGAGTAAACGAAATAATCAAAGAGGAAAGGCAGAGTATCGAGTAATCAGAGAGGAAGGCACAGAGTAGTTAAAAGCCCCGCAATGCACGTACGAGGAGGGAAACATGGCTTTTATTTTTATTTTTTTGACGTGTTCATGCGTTTATATTGTTTGATTGTGAGGTAAAAATGGCTTACAACCTTAACCTTCATTAACTGGGTTAATCAAATAATTGACAATTAAACGGCAAAGCAACTAAATAACAAAAGATAGGAAAAATGAGGTTATATCACGGAGATAATTAACAAAAAGATATACCTATTGTGGGATTAAAAACACGTACCTACCACTGGGAAGAAATTGTGAAAACTCGTACCCTACCATGGGAAATTTCCCAAAAGTAAGGAGAAATTCACACACACACACGTCCTTTTTTTATAAGAGGATGATGTAAGCCAGCTAGGTTGTTTTTAGTATTTAGTTATAGTGGATAATTAAGCACAAAATAAAGAGCAAAGAATCAATCGTGATGGTCATACCAGTTGTTGTTTCCTCTGAGATTTAGGCACCGAATGCCCCTGACATTAGTCCGATATTCGGTCGTAACGTCCCCGTGAGATTTTGTTTCCATGTCAGCTCTTCAGTGAACTGCATCGCCAAACTGTCCTGGAATCGGGCCCAACCCAGTTGTTAGGATTGCCGACAGATATGTGAGTTTGCCCTCATTCATAGACTATGCGGCAGATCCCGCTTAGACTGTTATTCCCAAATACCATACTCCCAGTTGGATTTGCAAGAGAGTGAGGCTCTCGATCGGAGGGAGTGGAGGAGGAAAATTTATGTGGATGACCTCCCGGAATAATCACATTTGGTTCATGTTAGCCGACSYCACATATGGGATTAAGGCTATGATTGATTGATTGATTGATTGATTTAGATTTAGACTTTAGATATAAAAAATCATCGTCTGACAAAAAATAATATTATTATTAACATAAGCTATTAATCAAATATTTATAGCTTATGTTAATAATAATTTTATTTTTAACATAAGCTCCATATAAGGTATAATATGAAAATGTATACAAAGAGAAACAATAATTTTATAAAAAGATGCACTAGGATTGAAATGATCAATAAATTTGTCTTAAGCACCAACATTGGGGCTCTCGAAGTAGCTCTTCAATGTTCTCTCCAAGGTAAGAGAAATGAGAGAGCTTACTCTACCCCAACAATGGGGCTCTCCGATGACTCTYCAGTTACTCTCCATGGAGAGAACTTGGAAAAATGYTCTCCCCCAAGAGCATTAAGAGAGCCTGCTCTAAACATAATATGATGACACTTGTCCTTAAATATTATGTATTATTATTATTATTATTATTATTATTATTATTATTATTATTATTAATTTAATAATTAATTGGAGATCGAGTTTGATGGAGAGCAAAGGCATTGTTAGCCTCTTTTGAAGAGATGAGCTTGAGGAGAGAGAAAGAAAAAAAATGCGTTGGAGAGTAGTTGTGGAGAGTAATTGCGTTGTTGAGGCSACGCTTAGTTAAACTTTTAGAAATATTATTATATAWATGKAGTGTTTAATAGTAATAAAAACAAAGAAGAATAGCATACCTGTAAGTATAATACGATGTGGAATGACACCTGAGAGGTTGTTATGGCTGAGATCCAGTTGCCATAGGTTCTCATTCAAGAATATCTCCGGAAGTATACTCTCTGTGAACTTGTTYCCATTCAGAAATAGGTACGTAGGCCCTGACAAGTTTTCGATGTCCACATCCGGTGAAACAGTGCGATCATTAGTCTCTGTAGAAATTCCGACCAGATGATTGTTTTCGAGATTAAGAATTCTAAGGAAAGGGA
>SNQN01001963.1:44262-68284 GCA_008642245.1 Bassia scoparia | reverse complement strand
AATCCTGAAGTTAATCTTGTCATTCCAGAATGTTTCGGTGGAAACTCAACTACTGGACAATCATTGTCGCCATCAGAAAATCAGGTATGCTCATAATCTATAACTATGTTGTGGACTCGGATATTTGTTTGTGCATTCCCCTYRTGTGCCCATTGAAACACACTAACTAAAGTAGCAAGATTTTAGAATAATTAGACCGATTTGCAGCATTCCCCTGCTCGAATAATGAGACTGATTTGTGTTTGTAGCATTCCCCTGTCTCCCCTGCTCTGCGTTGTTTGTTGCCTTTGATTCAATTACAGCGAATCAGTCTTTTATGCAAGAATTTGATTCACTGCGTCTAAACAATACAAGTATACTGTACGTATACTAATTCAGTTACAATGTCTTTGATACGAAAATTGTAGTCTCACTAAACTGTTAATATAATTACATAGGTAATATAATCGCATAATTATTTAAAGTTACGTACTCTTTTTCAAAACGTGGAGAGAGATGTGGAATATGGATGTTTAGGTGAATATTTATAGTGTTGGAAGGTTAACCCTAGAAACCCTAATTCACTCGACTTGATGCTCAAGTAAAATAAGTGAATTAAGGAAAGTATATATCTTATTTGATATTATCTTGAAGATAATATCAAATAAGATAAATACCCCTAAAGTTAAGCCAACCAACAATATTTTCACCTAAATATCCAGCTGTCATAATATTTTCAAATCGGTTTTAGAAAAATATTTTTCATAAAATATTTTCCAAAGTTTGGCAGCTATAATATTCCACGCAGAGACCCAGCTGGTTCCCCAGACTGGTTCCCTAGAATGAGTATGTTATGAATTTTGTTCCAAACTTGTACCAAAATTCATAACATAACTCAAAACACTTACAAGCACTTATATCATCCAAACATACAAATCATACTACAGAGCACATTACATGAAATTCCTAGATAAATCATTTAAGGAACAATTCTTCTTTTCTTCATGTAATCTTCAAGACTTGAAACTTCCTTGAATACTTGAATTATGAGCGATGCTTTTTTCTTCGAAAGGCCTCCATGCTCCAAGTCTTGGACTCAACTCAACTACTGCACATGTCACATGGTTAATGTACAATAAAGAGTATATGACTGCTTTTCAGCATAACAGTTGAGGGAACAGTTCCTACTGGTTCCCCGCCAGTACATGGAACTTTATTCATCCAACTATTCCCTGCAATGAGACAAGTTAGTTTCAACATATAACACATATAAGTATTAACTTGTCTAGGGAAACAATATTCTATATTAGCTGGTTCCCTGACCAACTATATCAGCATCAAAGTATCCTGTTCCCTTTATATGTTTGTCATCACTCAAAACCTAAGGAACTCAACAGGTTTGAATAGCTAACCTCATATATTTTGACATGAACTAGTGAGGGTTAGGAAAGGATTCCAATCTAAACTAGTTTGTGGATGATTGAATGACTTGGGAGATGATTTCAATTGAATTTCTAGGTTAGGATTGAGTTATTCCTTTGATTGGTATTGGTTGTGAATGATTAGGTGAACTAGTGATCCTAGGTGCTTAGTTTATTAGTTTTCAAAGGTTTTAGTTCAATTTGCTTATAGCTCTTAGTTTAAAACTCTCAATTTCAAAGTTGGCTTTCGCCCCAAATCAAGTCTCAAGTTTCAAGTGTACATACAGACTTCCTTATGGATCGACCTCGTACTTGACGCTATACTAGTGTTCTTGTATTGAGTTTATAAATTGTATTTGCTTAAGTTTATCCCCTTTGGCATCTCAACGAACCATTGGGGAGCTCGTCAGCATACGAGAACATAAGGTTTTTTTGGTAAATAAGAAAGCTTCATTAAGCACAGATCAATACATTTACAAGTTCACACCAAGATTGTCATCCCTTCTAGGAAGGCACCACAATCCAGGGAGAATTGAAAACAACTAGTTACATAAATACTCAAGCCATAGCCTATATGCTCTACTATAGTTAGAATTAAACAATTGAGCTCTTTGCCTAGCCTAAATCTTGATTGCATTACAAATAGTGTTTATATTAGGGACTAACTGAGTCCAAAATGACTGATTCCTTGCATGCCAAATAGCATAAACACCTGCAGCAATAACCATTCTACTAAAATGATATCTCACACCTGTCCCTTGCTATTCATTGTTTGTATATCTTCATCCACCCAAATAAATATTTCAAAATCTGTTTGCGAAAAGTGCAGTTCAAAAATAGGCGATCCATACTTTTAGGGTCCCTAGAACAAATACAACAAGAGTCCTCAGGAAAGATTCCAAACATTTTTAATCTCACTTTTGTTAGTATAGTAATCTATGAAGTGTAGCTAGCCAAAAGATAAATCTATGTTTTGTGAGAGAGAGAGCCTATTCCAAACCATTCTATCTTAGCTAGTGTGCTCTAAAACCAACATCAGTTAGAGCTTTGTATGCAAGTTTGATAGAATAAGGCTTAACCTGGGAAGGAAACCAAGCATTAAGACCATAGTTGTACAGACAACTCTTAATTTGACCCAGAAATCTCCAAAAAATCTCTAAACCCAGCTAACTGTTACGTGTTGTTATTGTAGATTTGGTGCACCCATTTCACCCACAAGGTGTCCTTTTTTGTTGCGATGTGCCAAATCAACTTGCCAATAGCTACTTTATTCCATGTACTTAAATCCCTCACACCTAATCCACCAAATGTTTTAGGTGTATAGACTCTTTCTTAGTTAACATATCCATTTCTACAGCCCATAGAGTTACCTTGACATATGAAGTCTCTGCAAATCTTGTTGATACCATGAAGCACAAATTGAGGAAGGATCATAATCTGTAACCAATAGGTACAAATTCTCATTGGTACAGAGTTGATTAATTGTACTCTTCCTGCAAAGGACGTGTTTCTAGACTGCCAAGATTTAATTCTTAAGGTCATATTTTCCACTGACTTATGAAAGTCCACAGGTGCAAGTCTTCTATGATTAATTAGTGCCCCCAAATATCTAAAGGACCAAGTCCCTTTCTTGAAACTAGAAAAATGACATAAGGACTCCAAGGAAATATCACTCATAAAAAGCACCATAAATTTTAAATTTGGATTTATTTGCAACCCGGTCCATAAATGCTTACAAAGTATCTCAAACCCTTCAAACTAACTCTATCACCCTTACACAATAACTTTAAATCATCTGCGAATCAAAGGTGATTTAGTTGTAGCCTTTTACATCTTGAGTGGAATTGAAACCAGGGTTAAGTTCCCTAGTGTTTTAAGTGATGACAAACAGTTGCAAGAACAGGTACATTGATCTTATGAATACAGTTTGTCTGAACAGCTGAGGAACTCTTCTTGGTCACTTGCAAGAAAGTGACAGTATGCCAACAAGCTATATTGTGCAAAGTGTTATATGTCATGGCATACAGGAAATCCAACTCTTGAGGCAAGATAGTCCTTCGAGGAAGACTCGAGAAGATCAAGCTTATATTGAAGATCAAGGAAGCTTCGAGAAGTTGAAGAACAATGAAGATCAGATTATTTCTAGGGTTAGAATACGTCTTCTTGTTGTATGAGTGTTTGAGTGTGTTTGATGATTGCTTGTATTATTGATTGATGACAAAGGGCTATTTCTTTAGTAGGGTTGAAGACAACTAAACCAGTTGGTCAGTTGGCTTTGACACTACCAATTGGGAAAGCAGTTCTACTGTTTTCACAACACGGATCATCTTGTCGAGTAAGAAAAGATCTTCGGAAAGTTTTCTTAAAACGAATTTTGGAAACTTCAAGATGATCTGGTGAGGATTTATGTTCATAATATTTGATAACTACTTGTGTTGGAATTAAGGTAACACGAGATATTATTTTATCAAGTATGAAATAATATCTTGTGTGACTTTCCTAAAATATGTAAGAATATATATTCATATGAGTATCTTACATGTTTTAGGGCTTTTGACATCAAGTAATTACTAGTCATTTGGCTATAAATATTCAACACATGCATACTCACATTGCGACTTCTCTCCACGTTCTTAAAAGAGTTATTTTTTAGAAAAAGAAGAGGCCTTAGTCTAAGATCGAGCAAGCATAATTCATTCGCACGAGTGTAAAATATATCGAGCGATCAAGTCGGAAGCCCGTTACCGAGAACACGGTCTATTGAGGGACACCATGTCACAAAATGATTGGTTGTCATCATGTTTGTCAATCTAGGATTTTGGTTTTATGATTTTGGTATTTTAGCATTTTGGTAATTTTTATATGCTTAGTGACACGAAACTTGAACCATATTTATATCAACTTGGAAGTACTCATATCACTGTTAGTTTAATGTGTTGTTAGGAAACAAGCGGTATAACTTTGGTCAAAACTAGATATGATATACATCTAATTGAATGTGACCATTTGAGAGTAAATAGAAATGATAAATATCCATTAACATGGTAAAAAAGTTGTTGGACTGATATTGAAGTATTATTAAATGATGCCAACAACTAGTGGGTTTTTTTTTTTTTTTTTTTGCTCAGTAAATAAAGAATTTTATTAGCTCAAAACACAAAACAAACTAAACTCCACCTTTAGATGACAAGCCAACTAGGTTGGACTGCCAAACAAAGAAGAGGGGAAAACTAATTACAAGCCTTCATGGCATCGAACCACGAACGATCTTTCCTAGAGATTTTCCTAGGCAAAACATTACAAATACGATTCCACACAATAAACTTGATTTGCTTAACTAAATTATTAACAACAATGTCCCGAGATTTCCAAATTTTACAGTTTCAAGCATGCCAAATCTCATACATCGTAGCACAAATCACAGCATAACAAAACTTCTTCTGAAAACTGGATAAGTCACGCCTCTTCTGAACATTTCTGAACACCTGCACATAGGAAGAACCTTTGCATTGACAAGGAAGCCAATCCCTAACCTGATGCCAAATATGAGAAGAAACAGAGCAGGCAAAAAATAAATGACCATGGCTTTCAGTATCAACAAGGCATAGAGGGCACAAAACAGTATCACACACTCCAATTTTACTAAGTTTGTCCCTAGTACGTAGCTTTGTGTGCATCACCAACCAACTCATTAGCCTATGTTTAGGCAAGACAAACCAATTCCAAACAGAAGAAGCTAAAGGTACCTCATCATAATGTGCAACAAGTTTCCCATACAAGCCAGAAACTGAAAAAGTTTGCATTTGAACAATGTCCTGTTTCAAGTTCATGCTAACAATCTTGTCCCTAATCTCACAAATCTTTCACCAAGCCCAACTACAATCAACAGGGGCCTTATACTGCCACCAATCCTGATTCTTGATATAAACTGCATGCACCCATTGTATCCACAAATTGTCTTTTTTACTGGCTATTGCCCAAACATGCCTAGCCATATTAACAAAATTCCACAAATGAATGTCTATGATCCCCAACCCACCTTGCTTCACACTCCTACAAACCTGGTGCCAATTAACATTACTAGGCCTGACATAAAAGCATGTACCATGCCATAAGAAAATCCTACAAACTTCTTCAATCCCCTTTTACACAGCTTTTGGGAGCATAAACACCTGAGACCAATAGAGATGAATACTCAAAAGGACTGAATTAATAAGTTGAACCCTACCAGCCATGGAAAGATGTCTGGAACTCTAACATCTAATTCGTGCTATCATTTTCCCCACTAAGATCTCACAATCTTTCACGGATAGTCTTTTAGAACAAATAGGGACACCTAAATATTTGAAAGGCAAACAGCCTAAAACAAAACCAGTAGAATGGATCACCTCATCAACAAGAGTTGTAGGCATACCTTTGCAAAATAATTCTGTTCTATTAAAATTAGCCTTAAGCCTCGGAGCATCAGAAAATACCTTAAAGGTAGCCATCACTAGATCAACAGAGGCTTTCTCACCCATACAACACAAGATGAGATCATCAGCAAAACAAATATGTGTAAGCTTGGAAATTCTGCATCTCGGATGGAATTTGAATTGAGTATTGCTGATCATGTGCTTTAGAACATGAGACAAATAATCCATCACAATAACAAACGAGAGTGGAGAAATGAGATCACCTTGCCACAAACCCCGTTTAGGGCTAAAATAACCATGTGGGGGAACCATTGATGATGAGAGAATAGGTAGGAATGGACACTCACATCATTAGCAGTCCAACAAAATGGCTGGGAAAACCCAGACACAACAACATTTCCTTCAAAAACCCCCATTCAACTATGTCATAAGCCTTCCTCAAATCCAATTTAATCTTACAACTTGGCCTAACCGAAGCTCGACCATAATGTCTAACAAGATCTTGACAAAGCATGACATAGTTGATAATATATCTACCATGGACAAAAGCCCCTTGATTGTGAGAAATTAAATCAGGCAAAACAGCTTTCAAACGACCACACAAAACTTTAGACAGGCATTTATAGATGGTATTATAGCAAGAAATCGATCTGAATTCAGAAACATCTTTTGGACAAGAAACCTTGGGAATAAGAGAAATAAAAGTAGCATTAGTCTCCTTCAAAATCTTTCCACTATGCAGACATTCTAACACAACTTGAGTTAATTGTGAGCCCACAATATGCCAGTTATCTCTAAAGAAATATGCCCCAAACCCATCAGGACCAGGAGCCTTGTCTCCTTCAATAGAAAACATTGTCTGCTTCACTTCTTTCTTAGTAAATGGCTGCTGCAGAATAGCCTTGTGTTCCTCAGTTAAAAGTGGACCAACAGCCACAAGATCATAATTCACTGGCACTATTTGGTCATCTTAACCACCCAACAATCTCCGATAATAATCTAGAAAAGCATGTGCAACTGAGTCAGGAGTATCACAAAAAGACACCATACAAGTTTTGAATTGCCAAGATACTACTATGCAAACGTCTCTTCTTAATTGATTGATGAAATAAGGAGGTATTTGAGTCCTCATCCCTCAACCAATTAATTTTTGATTTCTATTTCAGAAACAAAAAGTAATTCAAGTGAGCAGAATTATACTCATCCCGAGCCTTTTTCTCTTGATCAATTAAGAAAACGTTTGTAGGATAAGCCTACAACTGCTTCTTGCATGAAAAAAGATTATCCCAAGAGGTATTATACTTGACCTGAAGATCAGAGAAACCAATCTCGTTCATCACTTTCAAACCCTTATTGACCACTTTTAATTTCTGCACAACTTGAAACAAATAACAGCCTTGAGCTTCAGTTCGCCACCAATCAACTAACTTATCATTAAAATTAGGAGCAGTGGACCACATCCTGTAATACTTGAACGGCTTCATACCTCCACCAAGATCACAGACCCTTAAGATACAAGGACTATGATCAGAACACCCCTCATCAAGAAACAGAGCAATAGCATGGGGATAAACATCCAACCATTGATCATTAATCATTATGTGATCCAGCTTGCAACATACTCTAGCCACACTTAACTGCTTATTACTCCAGGTATAAAAATTACCAGTACTAACCAAATCCTCAAAACCACAATCATTCATACAGGCTTGGGCATCGAGCATCTCAACTTGTCTAACCATAGACCCAATCCTCTCCTCAACATTTAAGACACAGTTAAAATCCCCCCATGATAACCTAAGGACCCTTAGAACCAGCATGTAACATCCTAATGTGATCCCGCAAAGAAACTCTAGCCTCCTTGTCATTAAAAGCATATACAAAAGAACAGAAGAAAGGGAAAAACCCACTAACTGGTTGTATCACACAATGTATTATTTGAGGGGACATATCAACAATGGAAACATGAAAAGAGAAGGGGTTCCAAGCTAGAACGACTCTACCTGAACCATAAGTGCTAGCATTAGAATTGAAACACCAACTATTGAAAATATTCACATAAAGTGAGCCCATACACCTAGGCTTCACTTTGGTCCTTAAAGAAGAGCCACCAAACCTGCTGAATGACTAGCCAAATATGACTTAATAGAATGTTTCTTAACAGGTTTGTTTTCACCTCTCACATATCAACAATGGAAACATGAAAAGAGAAGGGGTTCCAAGCTAGAACGACTCTACCTGAACCATAAGTGCTAGCATTAGAATTGAAACACCAACTATTGAAAATATTCACATAAAGTGAGCCCATACACCTAGGCTTCACTTTGGTCCTTAAAGAAGAGCCACCAAACCTGCTGAATGACTAGCCAAATATGACTTAATAGAATGTTTCTTAACAGGTTTGTTTTCACCTCTCACATTCCAACAGAGGATCTTATCCATTAGGAATGGGGTTTGAGGAACCCCCACCATTAGCATGTTGTATCTCTTATGACATTAATTACAACATTGGCACCCTCCTCACTCCCTAAAATTTGAAATTCATTATTGACAAAAGTGACAGAAGGAGGAGGAACAATTCTTTTAGTAGAATGTATAACTGGCTGGAATCCATCCGCATCAATTACTACCTTATCCTTCATCTTCAAAGCACTAACACTACTACATGTCTTCTAAATAGCAACACTAACACTAGCAACAAGAGTTGGCTTCTGAACAGCAGCACCATCAGCACCCTTCTCCTGAGCATTATCAGTCACTTGCTTTGGCTTCCATACCCGTTTACCATTATTCTCAACACGACACACAACCTCCTCATGCCCAAACTTCTTACATTTGGCATATACAACCGGCTTCCATTGGTATTCAAGGGGAACTTCTGTGAGAATGTCGTGCTCATCAATAAATTTGAGACAATCGGGGAACACTTGAGACACCCTCACCTCAATCAAGCAAAGCGCAAACTGCAGCCTATCACGTTGCTTCGTGGCTTTATCCACCTTCAACAAACTGCCAAAAGGCTTTTCAATCTTCTCCAAAACTCCTAAACCCCAATACTTGAAATGAAGCTTCATTTTCACCCAAATCAGCACCACCTTAACATCTTCCTGACTATAACCTTCATCAGGCACCCACGACTTCACAATTACCAGCTTATAATTGAAAAAAGGTCTCTCAGTTGCAAGAACCTTCTCATAGTTATCCATGGATTGAAACCAAACAAGAAAAACGCCCTTGGACAACACAGTGACCTTATCAATCCCAAATGCCTTCCAAACCCGATGAATAAAGCCCTCAAAAACTTTGAAAGGAGGATTGGCCCCCAACACATAGCAAACCACACATGAATTCCAATAATCTAACTCAGGTTGAATATTCTCTAAATTAATTTTAACACAATTACAGTCATCATTCGAAGTAGCAAGAATATGAGAAGCAACAGGAGTATTCGAATTAGCAGAAAAATTCGGGGGTTCAATCACATTAACAAGCTTAGAGATAGTATTCACAACAATATCAGTATTCAGAGGCTGCGAAATAAAATTACCTTCCTCCTCCTCACTCTAGGTAATAATTCGTGATTTGGGACGCTTTGTGTAAATTGACTACAACCACTTTGAAAATTCCAATCGAAGATTTTCCATGTCCTTCAGATGCTTAATCGTTGTCCTCAAAGTAAGCACTTCATCCTATTCATCCTCTTCCGAATGATTAGAAACCCTATCATCCACCGTTGATTTTGTTGATACTTGCTCAATCTCCTTCCGTAGACCTCGCTTAGCTCTAGAATTACACGCCATGGCAATCAAACTCGCAAGCTTGAAATGACAATCTAGAGAGAGAAAGTTGTAGAGAGAGAAGGTCTCAACATTTTCTTTTTTACTATTATTTATTTGGCCCAACAACGACAACAACAACAACAAGGAGACCTAAACCCTAGCGGCCCAACAACTAGTGGTTGTGTATTAAATTCATTGATTTTTGGCAGTAATTCAAATCCGCAGCCTAAACCCTACTTCACGCAAAGATTCAAAATTGCTCAACTACCTATTTATGACCAAGGAGACCTATCCTGTACTGTGTGAAGTAAATCATATCCTGAGAATGACTTACAACGTTGTTTGTGGGTTTTCTCATATCGGCACTTGTAATTTAATGTCTAGCAGCTTTTTGTGAACCAATAAACAGACCTTTAGGAATGAATAAATATGTTAATTCTTGGTTGTTGGGATACAAATACTATTTCTGTTTTGATAAGATGTTTACTGTGTTACACCATCACAACATTTCATCATATTGATATATGTTATTGTTATATCCTACCAAATTTTACCGTATGCATCCATTCTGATACCTTGTTTCGGTGAGAAAATTTAATAGGTAAAATTAAATTGTTTGCATCTTTTGTAATATTAAAATAGCCAATGCTCGCTGCAAACATCTCAGAATTTTTTACTAATGTACAATACAATCATAATTTCTTACTATTTCAATAATGAACAATGGAAGATTTAGAACTACCAAAAATCATCCTCACCCAAAGACCAATCAAACCTGTTGTATTAGGATGCAGTTCGGTGCAGGTAGTGTGCACTAATGAAGACCACATCATTAGCAGAAATTGGACTGCTTTCATAGGAAATGAAGTAGACAAGCTCCTGTAGGGTGATCGCATTGGCTATATTGTTGAGGAGAAACCAATTCAACCTCCTTTACATTCAGGTTCCTCACCTATGCATAGTTGAAAGAAATAATCCTAAATCTAACAAGTGTTCCAAATGATCGTGTATTCCTGGAAATCCTGAATTTTGGTAAAGTTGTTGGCTTTTGTTTACCAGACCTTTCTGATTTCAAGATGCTTGATAAACCCATGGTTGTGTTCCTTCGTTGGGCTCTTATTAAATCTAAGAAGAAGCTTCCAAATCTATTGAAAAATATGTGGATGAGTGTAAGTTCGTGTATACCACCAGTTGTTGAGAAAAAGCGGTTGAGTACCATGTTTGAGGAATTACTCATCCCGAGTGATAGAGATACATTGAAGATGTTCGAGGTTGCGACAAATAATGTCACCCAATTGTACATCTCGGTCACACAATAGGAAGTAAGCTCCAACACGTTCAATGGTCATGTTGCTAAGTTGATAATTACAACCTGGCAAAGGGATCGGGATGCTAAATTATTCATCCCTGTGAGAGAAGAGGAGTACTTTCCATGCAGAGATGACATCCTAATTTTTGTATGGAATTGCATGGGTTTTGGGAGGCCATCATTCCCAAGAAACTTTGATACATTAACTATTCAGTAACTGTTCAACAAAAAATTTGGTACATTAACTATTCAGTAACATCTAACTTCCAAGAATGTGCACTTATAGTCTAATCCAGAACATTACTTGTCACTCATGACCACTGGCGGACCCAGCTGGGGGGGACAAGGGGACGCTTGTCCCCCAACTTTCAAAAAAAATATATAAAAAATCTATTTTTTTAGAAAAAATGTTTTGTAAATATACAATAAGTTAGCTCAAGTGGTTAGACACCTTGTTTTCAATATCAAAGGTCATGGGTTCAAGCCTTACATTGAACAATATATTTCTTATTTTTATTCCTCTTGGTTTTGCACTCCTTGCTTTATATTTTTACTTGTGACCCCTTTTATATTTCATTCCTACACATTTGTATTTCTTTAAATTTTACATCTTCCTTCATTTTAATATTTATCCCTTTCTCAATAAGCTTAAATAATTTATTGTTTTATAAGAATTAATATTATAATAGTCTTTTAACATAAATCAAAATTGGCCATAAAAAAATCAAACATTGTTGCACACTTCATGTGCATACAAAACTAATTTAGCTGAATTTTTTAAAATTATTATTGTCTAATTTTCTATAAAAAAATCAAAATTTCTTGCACGCTTCGCGTGCATATAAGACTACTTTTGCTAAAATTTTAAAATTGGCTATAAAAAATCAAAATTTTTTGCACGCTTTGCATGCATATGAGACTAATTTTGCTAAAGTTTTTACAAATGAGGTTCAATTAATTGAATTTAATAACAAACTGCCAAATTAATCACATTAATTTATTTTGCATTTTTTAAAATGTTTTTTTTTATCTGTATATGAACGTTCATAATTTGTCCCCCCAGTTTTGAAATCCTGCGTCTGCCACTGCTCATGAAGGTGGAGTCAAAGTACTAGTTAATAGTTAGTTTCCAGTCCAAAAATTCATCTCACAAATGAATCAATTACATTAGAGTTTACAAGTTCTACTCGTTAGAAGCTTCATCAGGTGTAACAGTAGTAGGACTCGATGCAATTAACCAAAGCTCTTTATATGGTATACCAGTTATAGGACTCGGTGCAATTAACTGAAGGACTTGTTGTTTCTCCTCAATGCGGTCCGACATTAGGTCCTCATTGAGGAGCCAACGACGCTCCTCATTCATATTACCCCTGTAAGGAGATCGCACAAGAATTACCACAATAAAAGGCTACAAAAAACAACCAATGACATTGACAATTCAAAAGATAAACAAACCATGTCAATTCGACTCTGAAAACGGTCAACGCATACCTTGATTGCTATCAACATCCGAATCCTACATGTGTCACTATTAAGAAAATAAAAAACCATCTCTGAGTGAACAATATAATAAATAACAAGGCGTAAAATTTCACATAAGTGTTTCATTAAAACAAGTGCTTCTCAATTTGTTCGAAAAATAAATATTCAACATAAACATGACAAGTAATCTGATTTAATTAATCAAACCCAAGGAAAACCAGTATAGAGAAAATTTTAAGAACATTTAATACCTATCCTTTTGCAACCCCATATTAACATCTTTAGCGGCCCAATGGATAATATTCCCACACTCCCAACTTCTGTCAAGCTCTGACAACATGGCATCTAAAACAGAAGCCTAAACCACCATAATTTTATGAAGGGGAAAACAATGGAGGAATAAATAGACAACCAAACAAAAACAGTACTCATTCAAATGAGAAATTACCAATCCGAACTACTCAAATATAGGGAGTCCACAACCAAAAATTATTGAGCATTCAGGCTCAATGCAACACACCACCAATGTCGTCCACGTTCCAGAATAGGGGAAAAACCTGTAAATAAGGATAACAACAACATMACTACGCTAAAACACATTACCAACCTACATAAGTTTTCAATCAATAACAATAAGGTAGGCCAGTACGGCTGCAAATCGGCTAGGATTTTCTCCATTGTATGTTTCTGCAAACAACCTTCACCACGCCTTGCAATCCCTAGAACGAGACAAATCACCAACCAACATCTGCCAGCACGGATCTATAATTAGACACAGTGGAGTAACAAAATATGAATACCATAACAAATAGTAGTAGGTTTTACAAAATCCAATAATTAATATTTATATATAAGCAATTTTAATAAAATTACCGCTATCAAAGGATCCGACATCACTCGAATACTACATTCATTGTACTTCTACTTCCACTAACGGGTGTAACTAGCCACAGCTACCCTTACATACTACATAAGGTAACATGACAAGTGTTTCATGTTCAGCAGTATCAACATTAAACTATCTTTAAATTTTGAGAATAGGAGTATGAAAAATGAGGGATGGATAAAATCATACATTATCATCAACACCACCACAATCTCCTTCTAGAAACGTGTAACAATTCCTAAGAATGACAAACTACTCAGAGAAACGAAACATCACGGGATCAAAGGCAACATTCCTATATTTGTCAATAAACCACAACCACAAAAATATGAGTACATGAGATTAACCAAAAAATTGAGCAAACAAAAATAAATAGCAATTATTAAAATGCATACCCTTCAACTAAGGGCTTCTGAAGGGCCACACCATGTTCCATAACATATTTACCAAGTTAAGCTTTAGTGTGTGGCGAGTGCCTTAGTCTAAGCTCAAAACAAAAGAGAAATCAAGTAAAAAGGAAGGGGGGGGGGGTTTCAAATTGTGCTTTCTCTGACCACTCCTCCGTATAAGGGATAAACATAACCTAGAACCACTCAAGTGCACATTGCTGGCAGCAATATTTGAAGATATGCCAACATGACACTGAAGTGTTGACGGCTCACTACTAACCAATTTAAGATCGGCTACAGTTAAAGGATTTCTTGTGCCATCTTCAACACCTAATGAAACATCACCACGATTTAAAAATGAGTCACTTTGATTCTCACATGCAGTTGGGACAACTCCAAAGGAAACAACACTATCAACAACATCATTAAGGACAGTATCCTCAAACCTCAGCCCTAGCAAAGGTCCCCAGTCCAGTGTCCACCCAAAAATCCGCTTGGTACTCCATCTAAGACTCAACTATAGGGTCCTTATTACCACAACAACCAAACTCGGGGCTTGGTTCACTAAAAACCAATGGATAATGGATCAGACCCAACTACTGGATTGAACACTGTCCCTGTGTCCTCACCATCACCATTACAAGCAGATTCACCATGCCATTGACCAAACAATGCAACAACATTGTGTACAACCGTCTCACAAGATTTTCCTGTTACCTCCTGCTCCAAGTCAACAACATTCCCGCTTCTGACTCTGGTAAATCATTGTCAATCAAAGCACACTCTGCCCTACGCTTCTTTGTAGCACGCCTTAAATTAGGATTACTAGAGTATGCAGCTCCCTTTGTCCTGACTTTAGAGCAACCAATTACCAAACCACCACGATCAAATGGGCTAACCAATTGAGTCACCCCTTCATCAATATCTGCATCTCGCCTCTCCAATGGATGTTGTTCCCCATAAGCAACATCCAATATCTACAGCAATAACATTCATATAAATACAACAAACCTTACTGACTGGCTATACATATACTGAGTAGCAAATGCCAAAACCTGGAGAAATAACATACCCCAAGCTTCCCGAAGTCACCTCCAACGTCGAACCTATCTTCATCCTCAACCTTAGATACATCATCTTTCGTCCAAACACTTATTCTAGGAGCGATACCCCATCAAACAAGAGGCCATTTCAATCGATTTAAATAAAGAACCTGCGACATTTTAAGTAGAAGAAGATGGAACGAAATTTATAAATACAATAATACGATAAAAATTAACAATTTCAAATGACAAACCATCATTCAACTTATAAAGGACTCCCAGCTAAAAATATGGTGCAACCTCCAGAGCCCTTGCTATAACCAGATCTATAAAAATGACTCGCAAAACTCTCACAACTGCCAAAAAGCTTGTCAAGAACAAAGGTGCACCAATCATAGGAAGAAGCGTCAGAGGCCACTGTCAACGAGGGTAACAATCTACACATAACCTAGAACTAGTTGTAGGGCACAAAACATCACACAAAGCTATAGCCAAGAAAACCTCCTTGAATTCAAGCTCTTGATCTTCTCCAATGTCTTCTGCCTCCAAGAACTCAAACATCTTCTCCCTCAATTTAATCTTCATACCAAAGCCAATAATATAACCATACTTCTTCAAAAATTCAGCAATGTGGGTTTTCATCTTCTTGTCACTTCCCTTCACTATATAGGGAACTCACCTGGTCCTAGTTGGGATGCCTACACCTTCCTCACTTTGTTCCTATTTAACGGATACTCATCATCCGAAGAGAAAACAAAAAACCTCTAAGTTGGGTTCACCTTTGTCATCAACCAATAACAAAGTTGATGAGGCAATCCATAGCCTACTAACCAAAACAGGGATTCAAACCCCATTTCTGACAACCAACACTTCTTCAATTCATTGAATTGGAATTTATTGACAACCTTACCAAAATTATCGACCCGACAATTGACATTCGACTGGTTCCTAAGGCCTAACCTAGTAGAAATAACCTTGCGATCTCTCTTCACATTTCCTCCAATAGTTTCCACCTCACCCTAGACCATAACAACAATAAAGGACATAATTATTAAAGTTAAAAACATACATTGCACAAATTAGGTTCACATCAATATTAGCCTACTTCTATCACTTCAGATGTTTTATCAAATTCCGGTGGTTCTTCTTCACAACTCTCAACAACCAATAAGGCAAAAACCCACAAATTGTATAGTAATTAACCCTAAATTTATTGGAATACTTTTGTGGAAAAAAGGGGTAAATTCATAATAGTTTACCTTCTGCTTCTTCTTCCTATGACACTCAATCTATGGCTCCTTACAATCGTCTGTAATAAGAGCTGACAACTTACCCTACAGTTCATAATCACAGCAACAAATCCCCTTAACCAAGCATCACTCCCCTAGTTTGACCTTTGAGCTCCATATCCCCTTTTTCTCATAAGCAATAGTTTCTTAGTGGACAACTTTCAATTGTGAAAGATCACATGCTAATTGTGCCTTATGAAAAATACAAAATAATTAGGCTACATTAACCACCACAACAAAACTACACAACCAGATTACCGTCAAACTGATCAAATGGAAATGTTATAGAAAATTACCAAACAAACAACAAAAATGTTTACAAGACTGACTCAACAACTAAACTAACCACAAGCCGTAACAACAGAGTGAATAATATGCAAGAACAACATTATATCAAGCCACATGAGAAGAGTGAATCAATTGAAAAAAACTCACTCAAAGATTGAACAACAATCCAACATACACAAATTAAGAAATTTCAGGTCCTCCGACATCATCAACCAATTTTCCAAAAGTGAAGGACATATAAGATCTACAAAATTTTAGATATGATTTATGAAATTTTAGATATAAGGGAATCAAATTAATCAACTATAACTTTGAAATAACTCAATAATATCATTTCTAAATAAAACCCTAAAATAATTAACCCTTAAGGACAACAACACCAACAATTAAGAGACAAACAATCATAAATTCAATGTAAATAACATAAATCAAATAATATTTTAAAACGTTTCAGACAAAATCACGAATAAGACAGAAACCTAATTTACACAAATCAAGAAACCAAATCTGAGATTAAAAAAAAAAGCTCCAAAATCCATCCAATGCGGTAATGGAGGCGTAATTGACTCGAAAACAACAATGCACATTGTAGCACATAAGGTTTAATAAATTACATTAAACAAATAAGAAATTTYCCTGGAATTGGTGCCAAAAAATCAACTATTTCGATGATCTCGCTAACTCAAAAATTCCCAAAGAATCCACCCCTGAAATTTCACAACTAACTACAACCCATACAAAAAACGCAATTCCTTCTGATTAGATTTGAAAACTGCAAGTCTTCCAAATAAATGGATTTTCTAAAAAAAAAGATGACTGAAAGTGAAAGTGGAAAGAGAGAAAGGAAAGAAGCAAGAGAAATGAATGAAAAGAGACTATAAAATATTAACTTTGGTATATTAAATTCAAAATTTTAAAAAGTATTTCAAAATTGGCTTAGTTTCTCGAGGATGAACAGTGATCCCTCCAAAAAAATCACTTTGGACAAGTTGCCAAATAAAAAATTGCTAGCAAAGTAAATTAGAAAAGGACAAATGCAAAACACCAACGCGTGCAAGACACTTTCCCAACATCAAATTTTTTGGGACAATTATGCCCTTGTGTGCGCTCCCCAATATATAACTGTATTGTATATATCACTACTCTAGTGTTGACATAATTTAGATTTCTTCAATTTTTTCTAGATTCATCTAGGATATTCAAGTGCAATAGTATTGTATAATTAGCCTCATTGTATGAGTTACTCAGTGTTAAACTTTGTAATTTCAATTAGTACATGGGCTTCGTTTTTTTTTCTACACTTTTCATAACAAAATTATTTCAATAATAGCAGCATTTGACTTTTACAATTGTTAGTTCTTAGTAGTTAATTTGCTTGTTGGGTATGATTATGTGGCATTTAAGTATTATCTTATCTATTGCTTAATTAGTATTAAATGAGTATAGTTGTTGTAAATTATAATTCGTGGCTTAATAATTTGTCTATTGCTTACTAATAACTTTATTGTTGAATGAATAGTCAAATATTTGAAGCTTGTTAGTTAAAGATGATAGTTGTGTGCAGTTTAATTTATTAGTCACCGAGCTTGTTGTATGGAGTAAATAATTGAACTTAAGTTAATTTGGTAATTATTTAGACTTTTAGAGTCATTAACTTGTAATTATTTGAAAAAAAAAACCTAAATTAAGTACTCCGTATTACATTAAACAAATTTTGTTGTAAAGATTTTATATGCATGTCTGATATTTGCACTTCGTACCCCCAATATATAATTCCTAGCTCTGCCACTGGATTTAGTTATGATGTTTTGTTTTTCCTTTTCTTTTTCTTATTTTTAAATGCAATGGTAAATAATGGGCTCAAAATCTTGTTTTTCTATTTATTTTCGATTACCCAATTTAATACTTTTTTTAGAATGGATAATATGTAATATTGTTTGTGGACTGTTATAAGTTTTAAAAAAAGAACTACCTATATTTAAAAATAGATATTAATTAATAGAACACTCAAAATCAAGAATTGGGTGTGGTGGCACTTGACACAAATTCATGTGCAAATCTTGCAACTAAAAATGGGAATAAAACTGTAACAATATATATTTATAGAAGTGATATGTAATATATCAATTGAAGTTTGTTGAAACGGTGAGGATATATCCATATCAACATGGGAGTTCTGAGATCAAATTTTATAAATAGATAACTTTTTTAAAAAATATTATATATGGATGAGGGATCTAACGATGTGGCACACACATGACTCAATTCCCATACATGTCACAATTTTGTAGAAAAATAATAGATCAACATAGCGCATTTACGATGAATAAGAGGGACATGTGACACATTGATGGTGTTTAGAACACTTTTAATAATATATTTATATTTATAGATTTATAGATGGATTCCTTTTACTTTTTCTTAAATTACGAAATATAATTAAAAAAATGTGTTAGGAGGCACTACAATCCCTACTACTATTCAACATTATCAATTACTCTATTCAAATGACTTCTACTTTAATTTCTCCTTCAATATTTCACTTCACTAGTATTAATTATTAAATAAAAAAGTTGGAAATTTAGTGGTATATTTTGGATTAAATAAAATCAATAATAACACATACTTCTTCCATTTCACAATAGTCACTACACATCCAAAATTGCGGACTCCTCGACAATTTTATGGAAGAAAGAGATAGAGAGAAAGAAATAAATGGACCCGCGTGAGAGGAGAGAAATAGAGAGAGTTTGTTGCTTGGAAAAAAAGTGTAGCAAGTAATTTGAAACTTCCTTAAATAGAAAACTTAGTGAGTAATTCGAAATAGAGGAAGTAAAAAAGTGAGTAATTCAATGGTATATAAGAAAATTTCCCATTAAAATAAAACCGTGAACTTCTAGGTGAGAAAAGTGGTGGGGAGATCAAAGCATTAGTAACCATGAATAAAAACAAATATTCGTTTCATTGTTCCAATTAAATAATGCTAAAATATTAAAAAGTAATGCTACAGTGGKACGATTGGGGATGAACCGTTCAACTTACTGAACAACTCTAAAAGAATTGTGCGTCTGACATCTTGCCTTTCACATAACCAATGTTGCGACACTTGGATTTATTTAGTCCGTTGGATTTCCAACAATCATTTGTATTAACGTTACAAATTGTAACGTTAATTTCAGTAAAATTATATCTCTAAAAAAATTTACCAACGGTCATATTTTTTAATTCTCTATAAAAAATAGACACCAATATTGATATAGTTTCAACCAAAAAAATCATCTCCTTTTATCTCCATATTATTTTAATGGAAAAAACTATCTTAATTAAATTTCTTCCACAAATATAACCCAAATGATTTTTGAAAATCATGGATCCAAATATTCTAAATTATGTTTCTAATAATCCAAAGCCTCCAACAAAGTGCAAAAAAAAAAATCACAAAATAATCCACCCAATTACCAAACACAACAAGGATACTTCATTCAAAATACTCCAAATCACTCACAAATTTTTTTACAAGTAATCCCTCAATATTTCACCCTTAATTTCGAGGGGAAATATCAGAATTGCCCACCGAACCTCAACTTTGTGCAATCAAGACAATATAACTTGTCAAGAGAACCAATTTACCAACAAACATATGGTGAATATGGTTCGAAAAATGGTTTTTGTGTTTCTTGTCAATGAACAATCGTAGGAGGCGAGAGCACTAATGAAGGCTGTGAAATTTATGATGAGGAAGAAGACGACGATGTGGAGGAATTTGTTCCATCCACTTAGATGAACTTCATTGAACTTCTATCACAACCAACTTCTCAACCCACTCGTCAACCCACTGAAGAGATCGTTAAAAAAATTTGGTTTGATGTAAAAACAAATTCTTCAATCTTTGCATACATGAACACAAGCAATGATCAAGTTCATGGAACCACTCAGACATCTAATGAATTTTGAGGAAAGGTTCTACTCGCATACGATGCAGCAAGAGAAGAAAACCCGCAACAGATCGTACTCAGAACTGTTGGTAGTGTAAAGGGGTGTTGGTTAAGAATGGCTCCCCCATATTGCGAAGTGGTGTGGCAACGTCGACAAGGAAAAGTTAAGAAAGATAAGTGGCCAAAACTATCAAGATGTCATTGCTGAGGCCCACCAAATCCATCATAACTCATTTGAAAAGTGCAAATACTATAACAAGTGGCTCCAAATTAAGAAGTGGGATAGATACTTCTCTATCCTAGAGGAAGAAGGTCGCGTGTCAAGACGTGGACGCCCATAAAAAAAGGCTACAACTCAAACCACCCAAGACGTGGAGCGAAAGCAGTGGAAAGAGATCAAGGGATGAAGATGGTGGATCGACACTAATACACCAACAAGCAGAAATGTCCTTGCTAATGAGTTTGTACCACGTTCTGAAGGTGTGAAGAAGGTCAAGTCTAGGTTAAAGGGAAAGGAGGTAACAACTCATGCTTTTGAAGCTTTTGAATCATTTGGTGACAAACTTAAACTTTACGGTGAAGTCAGAGATAAGGCTATTGATATGGATATGGAGAGGCTTGAACTGGAGAAGAAGAAAGAAGCGAGAAAGAAAAATCAAAGGAATTGGGAAATGCTACAACAAATAGTTGCCAAAGAATCTCAAGCTTCATGGGAACAAAAGATGATCACCGACCTCCAAGAATATTTCACAAAATTTGGGGCATTTTAATGTTATGTTATGGAATAGGTTGCATTATGTTACTGTTGTGTGTTGTGTGTTGGTGTTTTCTTATTTAGTTTTGGATTGGTTTGTTCTGGTTTTTTTATTAAGTTTCACTTTGGGTTCTTGTTTTTAGGTTTATTCTATCTTTGTTTTAAGTTTGTATTATATTATGTTTGCGTAATAAATGCAACCATGTAATGCATTTTTTTACATTTGTATTTTTATGTGTGGACCTTCTCTTTTTTGATTCAATACCTTTTACACCAAAAAACTATACTACTTTTCAGAAACCCATTACTTTATTTTTAAAACTCAAATTACTTTTCAATGTCCTTTACATTCACTTTTCAGACTTCTCTCACTTTTCAAAAATCATTGTAGTTATTTTTCAGATTCCTCCCCATTTTCAAACTCCATTACATTTACTTTTCAGAAATCCATTACTTTACTTTGAAACTCCATTACATTTTCGGACTACCACTTGTCTTAATCAATAAAATGCATGTGAATAGCTTTTGTTCATGGACTGAGTAGTGAAATCCACAATTTCTCAATAAATGYTGTCATAGCATGTGATGCACCAGTAAGTTCATACCTTCAATCATTTACCTATAAATACAAGCTACCATTGTAAAAGTGAACCAAATTTTCTTTGAAATCAACTATCTTTTCTAAAACAAAATGGATTCCTTCAAAATTAACATAATTTCCACTGATAGTTCCTCTTCTAACTCAGATGAGGAAAGAAGAACAACAATAGCTCGAGAAGAGAGAAAAATAGATGAAATAATTGACACAATCACCTACACTCACCTTTCAATCCTTGCCTCGATGGCGAACCCTCCTCCGCGACATTCTCACCGATCCATTCCTCGCACCGATAGAGGTCATGAAGAAGGTCATGTACGATTGTACAATGACCACTTTGCCTAAGTTTCGACCTACCCAAGTGACTTATTCCAACGTAGATTTCAAATGCATAAGCATGTGTTTGAACATGTTATGACACCAGTAACGGAAAATGACACATGGTTCCGACAAAGGTGAGATGTTACTAGTCGTGTAGGCTTTTTTAATTGTCCTTTTTGCTTGGTTTACTAAATAAAATAGCTTGTGGGATTGACTTAATCAATACACCGAATACATTTTATTATTCTTAATAATAGACTAGTTTTAATTACTCAGAAAAGTTGATTATTGAAAAAATATATAAGAGAATAAATATTTAAGATATGTTTCATGCTTAGTTAGCGATAAATAGGCTGGTTAAAATACGGGGTATTACATAACATGAATAATTCATTTTTGGTTCATGGTTAAGGTAGTGAAAATTGGATATACTTGTATTTGTTTGGTTGATGTGGATGAGAGAGAAAGTTAGGGAAAGAATCATGAACAATTAATTGTTTTTTGTTCATGGTTAGAGCATCCTTAACAATGAATGAAAAAAATTATTTGCTTTACTGTACCAATTAAATAATGTGTAAAAATGGGAACAGTAAGATGAACAACAACGAGTTGTTCGCATGCACGAACAACTTGGTGAATTTATTCGTGCAATTAAATAATCAGCAAAACTGCAACTTGCCAATTTAAAAAAAGGGAAAAAAGATAGTTAGAAGGAAAATAAAGCACTCACCAATGTGCGACACATGTCTTCGTCTGGCTGGTTCATTTCCAATGACAAATTAGTTATTGAAGATCAACAAAGTCACTTGCAATTGAAAAAGGATTTAATTGAGCGTATTTGGAGGAAGTTTAGGCACTATGAGAACAACAACAATTAGATTTAAATTGTATTAAGGGTCAAGCATGTTTTATGTCTAATTGCACTACTGTGTTATTTTTCTTTCAAATTTGCAATAATTAAATAAATTTAATATTTTAATATAAGAATTAAATAATTGTGTTAGTCGTAAATTTAATATTTTAATATAAGAATTAAATAATTGTGTTAATCGTGCTAATAATAAGTACTTTGTGTATGCTAAGTTAAATTAGGATTAGGTAATTAGTAATGATATTTACGCTAATTATAATTATCTACAAAAAATTCTGATAATCATAGTTAATTACGTATATATTAAGGGATTTTTCCTCATATACCCTTGAGTTTTTGCGTATTAGCTCATATACCCCTGAGTTTTTCATAACGCTCGATATACCCCTGAACTTCACTCCGTTAGCTCATATGCCCTTATTGAGGACGGAAAAGCTAACTCCGTTAAGTTTTATGATTTTTTTACTTATTTGCCCTTCTCTCACCTCTGATTTATTCTTTAACCTCCATTCAACTTCATCTCTTATTCTCCATTGTGACAACCACATGAACATTCATAACCCAGAATTAAACAACCATAACCCAGAATTCAAAATAAAATTATCAATTCAGTAGCAATCCAATTTAATACTGGTTTGGGAACATTACACAAACCTTATTAAAAAAATTACAACAAAATCAGATTCAAATTAAAGTCACTAAAATTGAACTCACATGCAAATTAATCATCAAAACTGATTTAACTGGTTTCATTGCTAAATTTCACTCTCTCACCTCACGAAATCTCACCCTCATCTCACAAAATCACTCAAAATTTTCCATTTCTTTTATCTGAAAGCTTCAATTTTTTGTGATTTTGGGGGTTTAGGGTTCTTATTGTTCGAAATTTTGGGGTTTAGGGTTCTAATTGTTTGAAATTTTGGGGGTCTTGGGTGCGTGATTTTGGGCGAAAATTTGCTGGGTTTTTGGTCGTGTAATTGCTTCAACTCAGGTAAGTAAAATCACCAACAATTTCCAGAATTTTGAGTGGATAAAATCCCTTTTTGAATTCTTATTTATTGGGGGGTTTTGGGTGTTCGATAATTTGGGGTTTAGGGTTTAATTGTTTCGAAATTTTTGGGGGTCTTGGGTGCGTGATTTTGCGCGCAAATTTGTTGGGCATTGTCGTGTATTGCTTCAAACTCAGGTAAGTAAATCACCAAAATTTCAGAATTTCGAGTGGAAATAAATCCTTTTTGAATTCCTGATTTATTGGGGGGTTGG
>SNQN01001963.1:7999-29674 GCA_008642245.1 Bassia scoparia | reverse complement strand
TTTAACCGAATGGTTTGATTATTAAAGAAATCTCTCGGCTTTACTACATTTAAACTTCACTTTTCCATACATTATTAAGTGTTCGCTTATGATTAAATCCTATATGAGGTGATTTTGCACTTCACTCCAACAAGTTCATAATCAAATTAGCCCAAGTATGGTTTTATGTTTCCTTGGTTATGGAGGCTACGCCTCTGGTTACTGATTAAAAAGATAACCATGCTAATTCGTATATCAACAAATGGCTCCAAAGATTCTTATGAGATAGAGTAAAGATATGTATAAACACTAAGGTAATCTGCAATACATTAATAAAAGAGTTTAACCTTTCTAACGATGAAAAATGTTCTCTGCCTAAAGCGATCTGTAGAAGAAGCGGTTAAGTATGATAAACTCATATAGGAATCTAGACTTGTTCTAGAATAAAACTGTAAGTCTAGGCTTCACCTAGGAACAAGCATCAATACATATGAAAAAGAATATGTCCACCAAAAATAACTATACATTTTTCACGATAGTAACGGATAAAGTTCAGTACACAATTGTATCACAAGAGATATGACGAGATTGCCTCCTGTTTTACACAATTGGTGGATATGAGAAAAGCCACACTACTCTGCTCTGCGATAAAGGGTTATTGAACTTATGATTAGCGAACAATCAATTTAAAAACTAACTATACCACTATGCATTGCCTACTAAGTCAAGTGCGGTCTAAAATAAAAACCTATGAAATATGTGCTTGTCACAAGATAGATACAGTGTTTTGACATGTGTGTGATGTCTTTTGATGATCCAGCCTGCCTAATTATAGCTTCATAAGGTAGAGATCGTGAGGGCAGCTTTGGTTGCGATTGGGATTTTTGCTCCATTCGAGGCCGACAAAGGTTACTCTGATTTTGCGCTTCTCCTATATTTTTCACAATAATTCGAATTTCCCTTGCTTTCCCTCCAAAGTTCTCTCCTTTGGTGCAATTGGATGTCTTGATTTGAGGCCTGTCCCATATTGTAATCTGTTTCCAAAATGGGCCCATTGTCAAGATATAGCATCTCCTTCTAGCGCTTATTGCTACTTTAATTCGGTGTGAACGAGGCCTTTCAGGATAACGCATCAATAGTTGCTCGAGTATCGCTGTCTCTAGTCAACCCTCTTCTAATCGTTGTTGAGTTCAAAATCTCACAATTTTGTCAATAACAGTGAACATTGTCCATAAGTCATACCATATATTTTCGATTATAACAAATATCGATATACAGATGGATAGTTGAAGAAGGTGAGAGTTGAGAGAGAAGGATTGTCGTTTAATTGAAGTAGAAATACTTGTTGAGCGCTTAGACAGCTTACTGTGGTACATATGCAGGTCACCTAAAGCTCTTTTCGTTCCATGTTAAATTGAATATCATTGTAGCGCAGTTTAATGATAACAAGACCTTGTCCTGCTAAAAACTTGAATTATGTATGAATGTGTACTTATATGGTTGAAGAGTGACCGAGTGCTTTTGTCATTAAATCTTATCCAATGATCTCTTAAAGGGACACAAAAACATATTTTATTGAACATCAACTCATTTAGTACTGAAATGAACTTACTTGTGTAATATGTAACTGAACTGTCACTTGTTTATAGCAAAATAACCTTATTGGACTATTTATAATAAACTGACGAGAACATGGCCTAACAGTTGATAGCAATGATTACGAATTATGTGCCAGTAGTATTGCATTCCACACAAGAACAATATATGCAGATAACAAAGTTACAAAGGAGTATTAGATTGGAACTGGGTGAGTTGTTGTTTAACATCATCTATTCGGTACTTAATCCTAATAAAGCCTATCAGCCCTATATCGCAAATTAAGTAATGATTTATCCTATATGAGCAAATATGGCAATGAGACATTTTTTCCTTGTTAAAGCATAACAGGATTAATGATGTATACAATTGATAGGCGCTTGGATTTTGGTCCTCAATCTTTCCTGTTTGGCCTTTCGATCACTTTCCTCAAAGCTCCTTGGAGACAGTCGCCAGAGTGTTCAGCCTCTTCCAAAGCTGGTAAAGCGCTTAGCGCAATTCGCACTCAATGGTCATGGTACTACTTGAGACTTCGCAGTTGCTATTGTTCCAATTTCTCTAGTAAGAATTGGCACCTATCAAACTCCGTCTTGGTGTAATTAGGCAACTTACTTCATCTAGTTAACAATTACGACTGCTAGTTCTTTCATCCTCTCGGGACAATTTGCGACTGCTTTGGTGCGATGGAATTTATCTTGAAGGTGTTCTACGATTTGTGAAGCTTCGCTTCTTATTCCATTATACTATGGCACTTCTATAACCATGCCTCAGGTTTAGGCATTGCCAAGGAAGCACGAGCCTTCAAGTGACGAAACAAAGAACCAAGGGCTTACCAATGTGTTGGTGATTATATCTTGTGCTGCAACTCACTCAATGCATTGTTACGTAAGTGTCCTCTATCTACTCACCACAGTTTTTTAAAACATGCCGAGATAAATAGAATTTGAAAAGAATCGGAAGTCTTTGATAAATATGATGTTGGAGTCAAAAAAGAGCCATGGCAGCCTTCGCCAATTAATAATGTGAATAACCAAAACCTAGATTTGGAAGCCAAGTGTGGAGTGATTCCCACTCCAACTTGTAACTGGTGCTCCATGCACCTTATAGCCAATTTATATTTTACAGATTTCTCAAATTTTCAATTGGTTGACAGCACCATCACGTGATATGATCTACTTAAATTGATTTCGTTAATTTTGACGAGCTCCCTATTCGTTAAATTCAATCGCAACGCACATCAGTTATACTTTATTCAATACTCTTAAGGCCCGCTTGCTTATCTCCCATTTGCATCTTTTTTAAGTCTTGCCAAAAAGCCACGCTCCAATTCTTGTTAACCATTCCAACATACAGTTCCTGAGGGCACGATTACAGTTCTGTCATAACCCCCACCTATCAATCACTGTCTCTTGATTTATCTTGTAGAATTTATTCCTTCGCCTCATGAAGTGTCTAATATCTCCGTCAAGAGTTTGTTCTAACCTCTATTATCTCATCTTCGCATTGTACTCAAACTTATCACACCCCTTGACCGATTCGACAATACGTCTGAGCTTTTGTAGTTACAAATCATCCGTTCTTGTGCAAACCAGGCAACATGTTACAGCCTTTGACTGTTCAAGGGACTGAGCAACAAAATTCAACCCAATATTGAGTGAATCATTCGGGAATTCCTCTATCAGGATGTCATGACCCCAGTTAAGAGTAGAGCGCAAAAGCTTTGAGCATTCTACCCATAAAGATTTTCGGGCACCTGAATCCCCAAGCTCTTATTCGTATTACCCACACCACTCAAAAGATTTAAACACACACAGTCAAATAATACCATTATTGACAAGTTTTAATTGTTACATTTTGCAAGTGCGTACGTTAGGCATTAGCCAACAACAAGCGAGAAGGACCAGCAGGCTGACTCAGATTTTAAAAAATAAAAATTTGTACAGTCCATCTTTCCCAGCAATTGAGCCATTTATCCGTCATGTACCAAAAATACATGGAGAACTCTTTTATCAAACTCTGTTCGTTTGTCTGACAATCTTTTGCGCCAATTTTTATAAGCTTGAACCGACAGTTGAGAGACGAAAATCGTGCCATTCAGCGCTCATTCAATGTACAAAAAAGACTCATTTTGAGTAGTCCCTTTCCACCTCTGAAAAAAGTACCAGTAATCAAGTTGATGCCCACTTTTTGTATGCTTCCCTGCTTCCTCCCAAAACTTGGCACATACTTGAGCGCTTAATGCATATCCATAAAATCCAAAAGACACAACCATCACATTTCTTTGCCTGCAATTCGAACCCCTTTGGAAACAAGGAGCAGAAAGCAAGGCAGAAGCGCTTTGAGCCCCAGCATCGAGTTTTATGTAGCTGAGGCTTAAGGGAGTGTCCAGCGATACTTCACAGCTCATAAGAAATGATGATTTTTGCTTATGTTGAGGTCAGCCCTTAAAAGGCCTTCCATTCGCTGTGAACTTGTCGTTTTCACTACTGCATTGAGAGACTCCCCCAAAATACCATTGGTATGACAAGGCGAACATTTGGTACACCCTTTTTGCTGCACATGTCATAGTACTTCCAATTTCCCGTATGACAACAACAGCTCTTGCCACTTGGAAAAAGCAATCTTTTGAAAGAGATAGCCAAGTAGCTGTCATGTTTTTGTTAAATCCCCATAGCTCGTAAGGTCTGTACTAATTTCAGCGTAATCCATTCATATTTCCCTGGCAACTCTCTGATTAGGCCGCATGAGTTAGCAGAACCTTACAACCCCTTTGAGCCCTGAGTTCTACACAGGCTTCTAAATTCTATACCTCAATTCTATGCACAAAAACCGTCTGTTGATCCCAATGTTATCCGAAAACAAGTAGAACTTCTTCCACCAATGGCTCTTTGGAAAGTGATGATAAACAGCTGAGTGCTATGTCTGCAATTGAGAGAGGCAGTTTGGCCAGTTCATCATATGCAATTCATCTAAGTCAGCACCTCCTCCTTATAAATCAAACTGCAGCTTGAGTCAATGAAACCCAAACAGACACATTCAAACAGACTTATTCACCCTCTCATCACAGATTACACAATATTCAGAGCCAACAGTAAGTTTTCCCTACTCGAACAATATGTTCGCCCAACAATGGACTGTAACTGAAAGAGTGTTTTACGTGAAGCCACCTTAACGAGTCGCTCACAGAGGCACTGCTTACTACTATAGGTACCCTTCTCTGTCTTTACCACTACACACAACAAATGTCAGTTGTTTGAGTTTGAAAACCTAGCCGATTCACTGCTTCCATGGCCAGGTGTTCGGCTGAATGAACTGGTCACTCTAATAAGAATCGCTCCAATGATTAGGGCAATGTCTACTTGCAAGTACAACTCCAGCTTGCATTTCCTATATATGCCTGGTCGACTTTCCGAAGTCCTCTTAAATTGAGCAAAGATCTGATTTGATGCGGAAAAGAACAAGCGTGACCTCTCTGATACTGAACCTATTGCCGCCCCAATGACTATCTTTTTGCAACAGTTTGGGTGCTCTTGACATCCTCAAAAATCAGACCTATACCTGGCCGCTAGACACCCTGAGCTTCTGGAACTCGATCTTGTTCGCGCGTGCTGTGCCTCTCTTTGAATACATTCAAGATGCAGCTTCATATTAAGCCAGGTCCTCCGTACCTTGGAGGCTATTCACGGTCAGTTCTTGAGACTCCACCAATCAGACTTACTACTGGTATGCATGGTGAACTGATTTCTTCACAGCAGTTATTAATATTGGCTGTGCCTACAATCTTAAATGCTTCAGTATTTACTGCCTTACTCTGGTATGTCGGCTCTTTCTTTGAGCTTTCTTTCTGCCTTTTGGAGTTTTCAGGGAGCGGTAATCAAAGTTGTATGTATTGAGTTGCGAATTGTGGTATAAAAGGCTTAAAGCATTAAAAAAACAAGATCGATTTGTAAGGAACAAAAAATTATGATTTTAGTTGTAGCAAAGCGGTGCTGCTTTGTTTTAAGAAGTTGATCTTGCCGTGGACTTGAACCTTGCTTAGTTCTCAACAAGAGTAAATAAAAAGAAGCTAAACGATAACCAAGTGATCATTATGTGAATTCAATAGACTTGTTCCAATTCGTAGCGAATGAACACAAAAACAGGGGAATTGCTTGAACATTCCGCATCTAAATGGAACTTGCCGCAATTTGCAAAAGAAAAATAAAAGTTGATTACTCGACAGACAGACGCAAGCTAATTAATTGCGCGAAAATGCATAGCTATTCAACAACTGATGCCTCGTGAATGTAGTGGACAGCTTGTAGATGTATGCAATATGCATATGGTTCTCAACTGAATGTAGTGGTCCGTACATGTAAAATGGATTAGCGAGATTACACGGTGGCACAAGTATACATATTCTACAGAGTATATTGATTAAAACTCCTCATGATAACAACGGATGAACTTCTGAATGCTTCTGCGGTGTATTATCATATTCTACATGCCAATACCAGTATTATCTTGATGCTCCCGACATTACACAAACAAAACTTCCAAGCGCAATTCTTCAAAGAATCACGATCATCTACTTATTTATCCATATTTCATTTAAAATCAATCAACTTTATATTATTATCATAAGTCCTGCGATTTCTATTTTCACTTTCGATTTTCGGTTGTTAGCTCACCACTAGCCCATGTGATGGATGGTGCCATAACTTTTAGAAATTTTTATCCGTTAATTTTTCCTATAATGATTTATAGTGATTTTATTATAAATCTTGAAAAAAAAATTAAAAAGTTTTGATTACTGTGGACTACTTAAGTGCGATATGGTATAAAAATGAGCGCTTGATTTCATTAGTCATTTCTTTATTTCCAAACACATATTTTATAATCTTTTTTTTCGCCAAAACAAAATGCAACAACATAAATTACAAAAATTATATCAAGATTATTCAAATTTAAAAGAGGAACAAAGACTTAAATGACAAACTTACACAAAAGTAGAGGAGGAAAAATAATACTTATTATATATGTGTGTGTGTGTATTATACTTATTTTTATGTTGAATATTATATTTTTATTGAATTTATGGTTTATATAGTACTTTGATATATTGATATCATTGACTTGGAAATTTTTTGAATTAATGGATTGGTTATTGGTTGACTTTTATTTTAATTTTGTGAACAATTTCCTAAGACAAGGGGTAAAAATAATCTTTTCAGTGAACTTGGATTCAGCAAAATAATAGAGATATTGATTATTTATATTCAGCAAAAAATAAGTTTCAAATAGGATCATATAATTTAAATAAGATTTAGATAGGTAGATTCAAGAATAGCGGAAAAAATAGACCATTGGTGTGGAATAAGGCTATGTTTCTTTGGACTGAACTGAACTAACTTGGATATATTTAACTATTGATTATGTTTTGGCGCTAATAATTAACCACTTAACTTAGGATAATATTAATCTTGAATTAATATTTTAACTATTAAATTTTGGGGCCTAATATTTAACTACTTAACGATAATATTTAACTATTGATTATGTTTTGAAACTAATATTTAACCATTTAACTTAGAATTAATATTAAACATTGATTATGTTGGGCTAATATTAACCATTTAATTTAAGATTAATATTGAACTATTGATCATGTCTGGGGTTAATATTTAACCATTTGACTTAGGATTATATTTAATGTAGGATTAATATTGATCTTGGGATTATATTTAACTTAAGAGTGAGATGAACATTACTAGTTTGAAACTTATTACCTAATTTGCTCAAAATTGCGATAAAAGAAAATATTAGGAAGTATTATTAATTTATTATTATTGTTTGTTGTTTGTGAATCGAACTGAACTGAATTTATGTACCATGAAATAAGTAAAAAAAAATACCTAAGTGGTTGAACATATACATCCAAATCCATAGAAGGGTGAAAAACTAATAACGCGTAATACTTAAATGATTGAAAATCAAATTATATTCAAATTTTGAAATATATGATATTCAAATTTGTTAAATAAAAACATTTCTTTTTAGAAACAATCATTTAAATTTCGAGACAGTCTTGTAAAAATTGCTACAATGTACTCCCAGAGGCGTGTTGGCATGCGGTCTGCACGACCGCGTAAGGCCTCGCAATCTGAAGCGCCCCGAAATATTGGATATCATTTTTTTTTTGCAGATAGAGACATAAAAAATTGTTTAGTGTAGTGGTCAGTGATTGTGCTCCCATGTGCTGATCCCGTTCATTCGTCTTGCTAACATGTATATAATTTTTTTTTTGGGAAAAACTACTACTAATGGGCTATGGCCTTTGTGGAATGCTTTAATCATACCTCTTTTTTAAAACTAGTTACAACGGCGCGCGCACGCGCGCCGTGTTCACTTTATTATATTGATAAATTCTCGCATCTCGAAACAAAATTTAAGTGAATATATTAAATGATGATAAAGTTAAAATTAGTAGGACAAGTGTGTATTTAGATAAAAAACCATCTAATTTTTGGCTTATCAATTCATTGACAAAAATGATGTGTAACATAAATGTTGTATACAAATTAATAATGACATATCATAAATAGCAACAATGAGTTGCAGTCATGCTTTGATGCACCCGAACAGTTGGTACTTCGTACTTCTTATGGTTAGCCATCCAACAAATTTCATTTTAGTAGTCTTCTTTCATTGCAGCCTGCAGGTTGCCGAAGGTTCCCTATATGAACCAGGCCATCCTGAAATTACCGACCCTATACTCGATCAATACTTTACTCATGACATTACTATAGTCTGCTGCCTGACATTCATAGTTAATAATAATAGTTTCAATTAGTCCATGTTAGTACTGAAAAGTGTAACTCCTTTATTCTTTTTTCAGTGTTTTCTTAACTCCAATATATAAATGATTAAATCACAAAACAATTTTTTTTACACTCAACAAAGTAATATCCTTATGTCCTAACAAAGAAAAAATACCCTGTAATGTGTAGCCGAAACTTAAACAAAACTTAATATCCCTCAACTTTCACATTTAAAAAATTAACCTCACTAATAAAAAAGTATGTCTTTCCCCACTGTATCTACTTAAAAACAATGTTTCGTTCATCATTTTTTTTTTTTTGAACGAGCGAACAAGATGTAATCTGAAAACAAATAACCAAAGCAATCAGCCAGAGTCAAGTGTTGTTTAATGTGGCTGTTTGCTCATCTCCTCTCCTTCCCCCTCAGCCTAAGTTCCCACCCTACAAATATTGTGAGCTAACTTCCTCTAAAACATATATTCCTGATTGTCACAAATAATTGTGATTTTGTGAAAGCTAAAACTTACTCAAAACATTATATTCCTGTTTGCCACAATAATTCAAGCTATCCCACCATTATACACTATCCCAGGCTACACAAAAAATAATTTTTCAATGTGCCAGAAACACAAATTCTTTTATAACAAAAGAGTCAATCTACCAGCCACTTAACTGAATCTACTAAATCTATAACTCCCTATAATCTAGGGCTAACTACAGGAAAAGAGCTTATCACATGCTGCAAAAGACTCAACATCTCAATAATGACTTTACCCATATAATGAATATTACTACAACAAAGATTTAAAAACAAAAACAAAGAGTGTCCATCTTTCAGTTCTTTTTACCATTCATTGTGAAAACCTATATGTATAGAAATACGAAACACACTTCTTACTTGTTTAGATTAAAAACCAAACTACAACTACAAGCAGTAATGGTTTTTGAACAAAAAAATGGAAAAATGTAAATTTACGGAAAGAGATAAACACAATTTCATCATCCATATCAAGAAGGGACAGCTCTCCATTTGCACGCAATATTAAACATCTACCAAAGGAAGACTCCATAAGCATTTATTCATAAAGAAGTCAAATAGCTTGTGGTCCGTTTATCAATATTTTGTTGTTTTGGACATACATAACTAACATACCTCACAGGCTCATGTGAGGAATTGTGATTTATTGAAGCATAACCCTTGTAAAAATGATCGTGTATGAAGTTGCAAGATGCAGAAAGCACTTTGCAGTCAGATGGAGAGCCTCGTACCGTAGAAAGTTGTTTGTCATTTTATCACTTGCATGAAGAGAATTTGGCAAAATGATAAATAACTATGCTAAAGCAAGAGCATTCAATGAAGCATTTACCTGTATCCAAATTCGTCCCTGTGTATTGTTGCTGCTCCAAAAATAGAAGTTCGTGTTTCCAGTCTGTAATTTGAGGCTGCAGGGAAGAAATTGAGCTCAAATTAACCTTGATGGATAGTTAAACATCAACGCAATCTTGAGACAGACCAAACTGCAAAGTCCTCTTAGCTTCCCATACAACTGCAAAGACCGAATTATCAGATGTCCAAGCAATACAATTGACACGACAGTATCTTTCAGTGGTTATACCTGAAAAGAAAAAATAGAAGTTAAAACCATTGCTTGTCATCATCATTATCAGTTCTATGTCAAATTGATACCCAAAGAAGAACAAAATAGCAAGCAAGCATCAAGTGAGAGAGTACACTGCCATGCATAAGCTATGTTCACAGGCAAAGATTGGATCTTTTACGCAAGTTTCATTCACCAATTCAGTACCTTATCCGTCTCCATACCTTAAACCACCCACCTTATTTCCTCCTCCTTAGATAGCCCCTTCAAGATTGCAGCCAAACACTTTTTTCAAGAAATTATACGAATGCCTATTACCTAAGTTACATGGACTTGGGATCGAGTGTCCGAATGTCTAATGCTTGATTTTTAAAAATTTTGGATATGGGGACATCGTCCTGACTTTTAGCACACGTACTGTCCTCGAAATATGAGAACCACCCTTATTATGAGAATTGTGATACCCTTGATAACCAAAAACATGATAACCTTGATAACCTTGAACTGTGTAGAACWTGATATATGTTGTTGTAGAATATAAGCTCGGTCAATGCTTATATTCAACACTTAACCTTTTGTATCCAACATTTGAATAGGCTTATGCTCAACATCTAAACACTTCATGTTCTAAAATAATATAATACATGTCCAGGGTTCTCATAGTTGTCATATTAAGAGAGTTCTTATAGGATTCTCAATAAAATCTAGCATCCATTTTCAAAAGTAAATGGTTCAAAAGTAAGAGAATTCAGGGTTCAAAAAAAATTCAGCATCTTTATTAAGAAGTAAGAACATCTACAACTTCTTGGAACATTGGACCAACAACAGAAGCAATAATAATGTTTACTAGAGGTTTTGATTGACGATCTTGCCAACCATCAGAACAAATTGATGCATCTCTTTTAACCCAACTATCTCTAGTTGGTCCTAATAATTTAACAACATGTGCTTTCATTTAGGTGAATAAAGTTGTACTTAATCTATGAGGAGTAGGACGATATCCTTTGTGATTTCCATTCTCTAGTCTTTGAGAATATTTTCTATAATAGGGATTTCTTGTAAAGTTGAAAGATATACCTATATAAAATGTTCTATTATTGTTTCTTTTCATATCTTTAAAAGATGTATTCGAAGGGCCTTTCTTTTCTCTGTTGTGAAGATTACATTTGTTTCCCAAAGTTCTAATTGATTCAACCAACAGAAAAGAAAAAGCCGCCTTTTTGGATCATCCTTTAAATCTTTTAGAAAGAAGAGACGTTTAAGAATGTGATCCGCAGTTTATACCGGTATGATTATCTTCAACTTTGCAAAGCAGTTATTAGGATCAGGATCTCTTTGGATCAACATGGTGGTTAGGATTCGGATCAGTAAAATCGGTATCGTATGATCATTAAGATTCTACCA
Source organism: Bassia scoparia (assembly GCA_008642245.1). Lineage (NCBI taxonomy): Eukaryota > Viridiplantae > Streptophyta > Magnoliopsida > Caryophyllales > Amaranthaceae > Bassia > Bassia scoparia. The sequence goes on along the minus strand of SNQN01001963.1, from coordinate 18,297 downwards.
ATAGTGAAATAAGAGATAAGTATTAATATACAATAGCATTTGTATTTCAGTACTAGATATTGAACAAATCAATTTTTCACATAAATAAAACTAAGTGTGAATATTCAATTTTACTTGTAGCTAGAAGCCAACTTATAGTGTTCACTATGGTGTCCGTTAAATCGAACGAAACGTTTACCACATTGTTCCCAAAATTGTATGAGACTAGTCAAGTTTTTCAGGAGTATGTGTATTTTTTTAGTTTGTTTTAGGGACCTTGGAGAGCCCCGGATTCCATGGCAGTGTAGTGGCATATGAGCCCTTTATCTTGGTGGGCTATATGATATCATTCCTTTATTGCTGAAGTTCTTGCGTTCTTCTTTCACAACCACTACTTTCTTCATTTTGCTGAGAGGGAATTGCAGCACCTTTATGATCACTCTAAACCGTAAAAAGAAATCTACTAGCAATTAAGGTTGGACGATCTTGTGTTCGTTCATAGCAACTTTCAATTATTGTTAGGAAGCAAAAGGAGTACACTAAAGCCAATATATGGGGGATATTTGGTTAAGATTTGTATGTCTATTTGAATGAATATTGTTTGTTAATTGATAAACAAATATAAACAAATATTTGTTTTTTTTTACACTGGAGGGGGACAATGTTGATGGTGGAAGTAACATCAATACAATGAACAAATGATTTGTTTAATTGAATATGTGTAGTGTAGAGATGATTCTTGTATTCATGTAGTTAATATTGAAATGTACCAATTTTTAACACTTATATTCACTATATTTGCCATAATCTATTTTATTGCATTGTGTGTTCATGGACTCTTTTCTCAGGCCTAATTGTAATAGCTTTCACCAAGAGGAAAGACCTAGATTACCCCAATAAGAGATCAATGTTTCAGATGCTTGTTTGTTGGCATAATTTCTGATTCAGACCAAAATTTCGATTTCCACCTATGGGAGTATCAATGAATATTGATTATGTTTATAGCAACACTCCATATGCTCAATTCTCTGAGGAAAATAAGCAAGTGGTAGATATAATGCTTCTTAATTAACGCTTTGTGGAATTGGCTTTGTAAATTTTGTTCTTTTCTGTTTCATTTATAATTTATCAATCTGTGTTGCATATGAGCTTTGCTTTGTATGTTGGTTTTAATGGACAAAGTTAGTTAGGTCAAGGCATGAGATGTAGTCCGATTACATTAGCTTATATTCTGTGATCTTGCTTTCAGTTCCCAATGACTTCCAGTGGATCGGAACTTGTGACATTCAGTAGGAAAGCCTACGATTTGACTTCACTCAGTGAGTACCACTATGTTATTGATTAATGCTTGTCTCTTACCATGATTATGCAAACTGTATGCTTTGCTCCCTCTTTATCTCTGACATGTTATCCTTCAGCACTGGCGGTACGAGTAGTGATCCTGAGTTCAAAGTAATCACACGAAAACTCGGAATCCTCGGGGCTTATGTATTGAAATTTTTGTCTTTATTGGCTCGTATCTTGACTAAATATGCTGAGTTCTGAAGGCATAAATGCTCTTCTTTTTTTTTCAAGGTATTTCATTTACTCAGTAGCCTTTTTTTAAAAAAAAAAAACTTTGAGAATGAAAGGAGAGGCTGAAACTTTAGATTTGTTGTCGGCTTTACTAAATAATGTGGTGATATGAGATTAATTTGTCATAAACCAGTCTACTCCTCATCCAAACAAGTTGCTTTGATGTAAATGTAGTAATTCTTTAGGGTTTGCCTTTCATAAGTTGTTTGGGTACAATTGCATGTTTCAAACTCACAAAGTGACGGGATGGAGTTGGCCATTTTTTTCCTTCCCCCCTAAATGCGTAAATCACAGTTTGTCAAGACAAAATAGCAACTGTAGACTAATTCCTATTCACTAACCGTGATGAATTTGTTGGGCATTCTGTAACTTTTCTACTATTTTTTCGTTGCCCAACAATTTAAAAAAGCCATTACAGGACTATTCATTCATGGTGGGAGAACTCGGAGGACAATCAATCATGTTCTCTTTCTCGTCTTAGGCAACTCATTAATTGAAACCAAGGGCAGATCCTGCACAAGTGCATCAATCCATAGAGGGGATCGGCTTTGATCATAAGTGATCATTCTCTGTAATCCTCTACTTATAGAATTTTTGGACCTCATTATCGTGTTGTGTAAATCCATTTATTTCATATGTTTTTCTAACTCCTTCCATCCAAGCTCCTTTTTAGTCTCCCCCTTTACATCATTTGAGTTCTCTTTGATCTCACTCTTCTGATCTTCTATAGTTGTCCTTATGTCTTCGACTTTACATAACCAAAAGCGACGATTTTCCCTTAGTTATTTCAAATTTGCAAGGCTAGCGGTACCTACATTTATTTTCTTTACCGTACAGTTGTGAATAAAATTAATTTCATAAAATGTTTGGTGAGAATCGGCATTTGTATCAATAACTAAAACCACTACATGTTTGGCACAACATTGAGCCATTATATTCATTAATCCAAGGACATTTTGAAGGAAACATTTGTTTGCTTCCTTGTTTCTAAAGTTTGATTATTACATCACAAGCGCTGTAATTTGGTTGATTGCGCTAATATGATTCTTTGTCTGTTGATAAGGTTTTTCCATTTTGAGATGGGAAACATTCTTTAGTTACTTCTTTTTCTTATTCTCCCTCTTCCTTTTCTTTTTCAGTGGCCTTTATGTGTTTTCTTAATCTGTTTTATTGGCTTTCTAGTTTAAGTTGAATTTTGCTTGTGTTGTCAAGTTCTTAGCAAAAGCCAATCTCGGTCTGTTATTTTCTCACAGGAACACAATAGGGATAACTGTTGACGACACTAAAGGCATGGCGGAGACAGACCGTTGAACAATAGGTGTTGCAGTTCGTGAAGAAGCCTGATGATGGTTAGTTTTTCTTGGTTTCCATCTGATTAACTTATTCCAGTTTATTTCATTCAGCGTTCAGCCTGCCTTTTTGCTATATGCTGTCGCCTTTTGGGTTCTTCACTTTGTCTCGGGGAATTTGCGCATAGAATGAAGGATTGCCTTCATTAAAGATCGGCATGGCTCTGGTAGAAATCTTTGATCTTAACAGAATCGGAACATTTACCTCGACTGCTCTCTGAGAATTGAGCTGCAGTTGTTTTCTTTGTAATCCTTTTTTAGTGACACACTGAGTTATACTGTCGAGGTATTTCATTTATTGAAATGTGGTTGTCTACGTTTGAATATCTCTACAGGCTATGTTGATACACTTGTTCCAATAAATTGGTATTGCCGTTATCGCTTTATCATTCATTTGAATATTTGTGCATATTTAAAATTTCTGTTTCATTAAGTATTACTGCTTTGTAGAGGTATTAGACTGTATACTCATCCATCTCACAATATGCAAAAGGTTATTCAAATATTACAACCATATCTCTACGTATGCTTTTCACATACTCTTACAATGTGTACAATCTTTAGCAATTAGTTTAACATAGCATATTCTTTAAGCAATTAGTTAAACTTTACATATCTTTTGATTTGTTCTACTCATTGCTTTTGTGTTAGAACATCCAATATTTAGGGGAAATGAGGCTTCAGCACAATAGCAAGTTTAAGGAAGGAAATTAACTAATTACAACATTCACAACGGTCGATCACAAGTATTCCTAGTGTTTTTCAACTTCTTTGTTTAGTGATTTCTCAACCGGTTTCTTTACCTCTATTTTCGCAGTATGGCGAGATCGTAAAATTTAGAGTCAAGTTAATGAAACCAAAAATCACTCGTTTCTGACGAGCAAACGGTTCGATATATAAGTTCAATTGTTGATGATGCAAAGCTTAGTGAAGGTTTGACGATGAAGTATACTGTAGGAAGGATATCAAATGAATTTTGTGCTATCGTCGATAGTCTTAAACAACAATCAATTACAGAAGAGGACAATCCCGTCAGGTGTCGACAAAACAAATAAGGCTATACATTTTAACCAAAATAAAAGGAAAAAGGAATTCATCAAACTAGCAATGGTTATAACTTCCTTCGTAGACGTATTAATCGCATACTCTTGTACGAGGCTCAGTAATATCGTTTTTAGCAAATTTTGCAAATTGTATTTTTAGGGAATACCAAGCTACCTTAGAGTTATTAGTTAGAAGATAAAGAGCTAGGGAATTCGCAGTCACTTCCTATCGACATGCCCCAAGTGCCACCGCCACCTTACCATTTTTCTAAATTCGTACCCCCACCCATTACGAAACCCTTACCACAGCACTCCCTATCCAACAGACCTCTGACCACACGTTTTCCCACACCAATCGAACCCAAAGCAGCAACGCAACCATACCCACCCAAACCCTAATCACTACCATTCCCAACCACCCAAAACCCAAACGAACCCCACGCACCACCCAATCGAAACGCAGGAAGAGAGAGGCGATTTGGGAGTAAGAGAGAGAAAGAGAGATAGCGAGTAACAGAGAGTGAGTGCGAGATCGCGAGGAAGAGAGATCGCCACTAAGAGAGAGAGGGAGAGATCGCGACTAAGAGAGAGAGGGAGAGATCGCGGCGCCACGCTGATAAGCTGCGGTGTGGTGTTGCGGTTGTGGTTGAAGGCTAGAGGTGCGATTCTGGTTGAAGGCCAGCGGTACGGTGGTGGTGTCTGTTGTGGTTGGGCTACATTGTGGTGGTGGCTGTTGAAGGTGAAAGGATTGGGGTGGTTGAGATCCTTGAAGATTTAATTAAGTTGGGTAGGAATTAGGGGAATATAATTTAAAATTATGTTGATTTAATTGTGTTTAAGTTATTTTTAGTAAGGATAAAATAGTCTTTTTAGTATTGAAAACTTACCCTAAAAGGAAAGAAAATTGAAAGTTACAATTAATGTGTTATTTCCGAAAATGACAAAAGTTACAATTCATACGTTACGGAGGAAGTATGTAAAATAAGAGAAGCAAAGGGGGTTGTAGTTGCCTTTTCAAATGTAATTGTTAACTACAGAGTACTCCCTTTGTTGCACTCAATTCATTGTTCATTAGCAATGAGAAACTACTAAATTATCGTCAATATATAAGAATTAATATAGTTAATTGGAATCTTTTTAGAATYGTTTATTAAAATTAATATAGTTTATTAAAATTCATTTTTTGTATTTTTTACTAATATGTAATTAAAGTTATTTGACATATAAATTGTGCATTGACAAATTATAAGTGCAATGAGTATAATACTCTCCTCGTTTTTTTTATTATTATTTCACTTTTAATTTTGAGATGTTTTTAATTAATTGTTCCAAGCCAATCTAAAAATATATTTTTTTTTTTACTTCTTACCTACTTAATTTACTCTAACATAGAGGTGATCAAAAGCGGGCTTTGGCTGAATGCGGGCCGGCCCATGACTAAAAAATTTGTCCGACGGACCTAGAAATACATGTCCAAGTCCGTTATTACGGGCTTGACTTCTAACCCTTACCCGCCCTAAATAATGGGCCTGGATTGTACGCGGACTAACGGACCTAATTTACGTTATAAATACATAATTGATAATGTTTTTGAATTTAATCAATAAAATATATTGAATTTTTTGTCATTACCCGTTACAAATATTTGAAGAAAAGAGCACAAAATATAACTAGTCAAGCTATTACAATAGCTTAAACAAGTAATACTTACTCATACTTTTTTAAGTTTATAAATTTATACCTAAAATTATTCTAAGCAATGGGCTTGGATAGTTTTAATAGTTTTCACTTTACATAAATAATTAAAAATAATAATTATATAATATGTTACAATAATCGGGCCCAAATAAAAATTTACTTGTTCATGCCCGCCCGCTTATAATAACAAGCCCGCCCAAATTTTTAAAAATAGATGTCTAAGCACTTTTTGTGCGGGTTGAACCGGGCGAGGTGACGGATCGGCCCGTCCATGAACACCTCTACTCTAACATTAATAAATTACTCCTTTCTAAAGTCAACTTTCATTACTTTACTCAATTTATTCCCCCAAATTAGTTTTTCCAAAAATTTTCATTCACACATTTACTCTTTTACTTAACTCACTCAACTTTTTCACCTAACTTACTCATATATTTTATCTAACTTAATCAACTCTTAAACATCGTGCCAAGTTGGTATGGAACATCTAATAAATAACGGAGGAAGTATTACTCTAAATCTATTTTACATACAAATTGGTTGATGCGTAAACCTTTGTACTCCCTCTATAACAAAAATATTGCAACAATTGTACTTTACACAAAATCGATATAAACTTACTTAAAATCAACGCAAACTCCATAACGAAAAACTTGCAACAGCTTTTGATTTTGGATGTAATACAAAACTTGCAACAATTGTACCAATTTCATTTATTTGATAAATTTTTAGAAAACATTCTCAACTAACCCATTATTTTTTTTGGATATCTCTTTTTTTTGGGACCACTACAATAATATCCTACATCTCTATCTAACATGTAATTAACTGATTTTATATTAAAAAGTGTGTTAATACAATTGTTGCAAAATGCAAATATTACGTTAAAAATGGAGTACAATAATAGTCCAACTACACTCCTAGGAAGCACGGACACTTCGTCAAGGTAGCGTATCTCGTGTCAGACACGTGTCGGAAATGGACACTCCTCGGACACGCGTAAATCCGTGTCCGACACACAAAACGACGTATCCAATTTTTTTTATTATATTTTTGGACACATGGACACGGATAGGAAATGAGATGGACACGTGTCGGACACGTTTTTGAGAACAAGACTTGTCTACTCCTATTCGAATCTAAAACCCTAACCCCTATTATATCATTTTCTCCTACAACTCACTTAATTAACCCAAACCAATATAATTCTTATTCTCTCTCCTCATTTAGGTGCTCCAAGAACTCATCTTCTCTCTCGTCATTTATTTCACTTATTTGATTGGTTTTTTTTATTTATTTGATTTTGTTTCACTTAAATTTAAACATTTATATCGCGTACATCTAACTTATTTCAATTTTTACATGAGCGTGATATTGTAAAATGCAAGTTTGTAAAATTATCTTCAATTTGATATATTTATTATGTTATTATTCCCGTGTCCACGTGTCCGCTATTTTTAAGTTGATGTTTTTCCGTACACATATCGTGTCCGTACCTATATCCGTTTTGGTGCAACCTAGCTACACTCCTTATCCCACATGGTGTTAGCAACTTATCATTCCTCGATTCGAAAACGTGGAAAACCAGGAGGTTTTTGTGCTTCAAAGGTACTTGAATGCCAAAAGTGAAAATGATAATCGCATTTATACAGCATCACTTTTAACGGAGTATATTTGGGAATGGACTTATATGAAGTGATATTTTATACAGCATCACTTTTTTATACGCTTCATAATTTGCAATTGGAAATTTCATTAGTAATCACTATTTAACAGACCACGACGTACCCACCGGTTGTACAAATGTACAATAAATCACTCATTGGCACCTCCCACAAAATCAATAGCAACATTACATCGAAGTGTGGGACGTGAGTTTGTAATTGAGACGGTGCTTAGTGGCCATGACGGTGCTGCTTGACTATTAGAAGGTCGCTCGCTTGTTATTGAGATGGTGCTAGAAAGACACTTGGTGTTCACAATAACAAAATAATGTCTAGATATAAACACGCTACTAAAGTAAAGAGACAACATGATTAAGTAAAACCTTATCCAAAGAACACATGATTAGACTTGCTAAAGCCACTAAGCCAGGCAAAAGAGTAAAGAAGATTGTAAGCAGTGCTAAGACTTACTTCGTATTAGACAACTGCACAACCCCTTCACAACAAAATTTATAAGCATCCAGGATTGAACCAAACTAACAAAACACGCCAACATGCTTTAGTTATTCTTATCTATTCAACTAATCCGAGTATGGTCCAAATTTTTAATCCCCACTGACTAAACTTAGTACCATCTCTCTTTTTTTCAGTTAAAACGAATACCCATCTCTAATCACCAAATTTTACAAGAACATAACCTCGATTGCATCAAATAATCGAATGCTTCCTGTAAATAAATAACATTTGAATACACTTCCATTTCCACTGCCTATTTCGACCGACATAATAACTTCATGGAAGAAAACATACACTAAAAGATTAAGGGCCAGCAACAGAAAGCTGTATTCTCTACTGGAGAGAATCATATCTTCATTGACATAATCCAAAATCGTACAGCCTCTAAAGATAAAGCCTTAGGTTATTGAGGGTCTTTTCTATTGAGGGTAATTTGGAGCTGGAGGTGCACTCTTATCTTTAAGCTCATCAAAGCGGTTATGAGTACAACTTTCCAAAGAATCCCACAATTTAATGCTGACAAGTACCATCATCCACAACCCATGACACCCATCATATCTCATTTAATGGCACAAATGAGCAAATGAAGTGCAGCAAAGCTGCAGGAAACATAATCACTCATCACGCAAAAATTCGAGAAGTGTGAGATTCATTAAACAGCACTATGCAGGAACCATCAAGCTAGTAATTAATCCGAAAGCAAAGAAGATTGCACCCTGTGCTATTAGCTAAAGAGCTTGAAGCAAACAACACTCACCAAGTAACCCTCATTTAATCCGTGAGCTCTGGCTTCTAGTTTATTTAACAACACTAGATCAGCAAATACTCAATTGACTACCATCATACTCCCAATTTAACAAAGTCGCCAAAGACTGCATTCATAATAATTCTTATCTCCACCAAACATGAAACCCACCTTCATCAAGAAGCACATTACACATACAATCAGCCAATTTCTTTCATTTCGTTCACTGTTTTAGCATTTGACCCTTCAAGTACCAATAACCAACTGTTAAATGAACAAATGCCAGACAGACTTAAAACTACAATTTACAACCCAATTGTTTGAACAAGAACCATAAGTTGACCTCCCAATCCATCAAGCACAACATTAAGTAATTCCCACATTCTTAGAGATCTTTCAGTTCCACAATTGTGATATTACAGAAATCACTGAAAAATACTTGAGATTAAACAGAATAAAATGCAGACTGCAATATCACAAGTCATCCTTTTAGCTATGGTCAAAGATAACGCAAGTGATTAATTCTAGCTAGATATAACCAAACAAAGCCATTTAACAGTAATCCAGCCGAATATCAAGGTATGATGAATCCCAGTGGAAATGATTGGTATAGAAATGTCAATTCAAACATATAGAAAGCCGATTTCAAAACATGCATCTTTAAATAAGAAGGGATAATAAATGCAAATCCACCATCAATAATATCAAAAGCCGTAATTACTAAACCAAAATCAGGGCAAACAATCACGGTTGCTCCTCAAAATCCAAAACAACAAACTAAAAACATACGATACTCATCTTAATATCATTAAAAACGGTCCAACAAAAACAAAAGAAAAACTGTTGCTGTTCTTCTTCCCGTTTAACGTGTAAGGACTTCTGGAACCTAGCACCGAGCACCACGCCCACCAAACTTCTTAGGCTCACACCTCCCGGGAATCAGCAACAAGCAGAGTACGATCATACCTGACAAGAATATCCTTAATCTCCTTCTTCTGCTGCTCGCAACGAACTTCTGGTAGTAGCAACGGAGCCTTGGCAATGCTCTGACGAATGGCGTAGATCTGGGAGTGTGGCCCACCTTTGACCCGGATCCGCATGTCCACCCCGTTGAACCGTTGTCGGCCCAAAAGCAGAATGGGCTGAAACCTTGTAGCGGAGGATCTCGGGTTGGACGAGCTGATCGGGGTGCCGTTGATCTTGATCAGCGCGAACCGGTTTTGCAGTAGGTGACTGCGACTGCGGTCTTCTGGCGAACCGAGAGCATTGGACGGAGTGGATAGCTGGTTGCGCTGCTGGTGGTGTGCGCTAGTTAGGGTTTTTTTTCGAGGGTTAGGGTTGGGGGTTTCTCTCTCTTAACACTTGCGTTTTTTGTTTGTGTTTTGGGGTTGCGAATTGAATTAGGGTTTGGTGTTATGTCGCAGGATACGAAGGGTCATTTGGGGTTTTCTTTTGGCTTTCAATTGGACTTCAATTTGTTTTGCTAAAATCTTTATCCACTGCATATGATTATGGGAGTATCTTGCATCACCTGATCGGGTCAGAATAGGTTGCCAGGTCATAGTTAACAAAATACGTTCCGGAACTTTTGTATTTAGAGTGATGAACATTTGTCTGTGACTTATACTGAGGTAGCCAGGTAGGTGAACAGAGTGCACCTAAACATTTACGAGTTTTGTAGGGTTGGTGGATTGAGTTCGGTTTTTGAACAAATTAGGCTAATAGAAGA
>SNQN01001962.1:64310-74497 GCA_008642245.1 Bassia scoparia | reverse complement strand
TCGATTTGACATAAGACATATAGATGAAAAAAATATCGAAAATTTTATGTTCAGTATATATAATGATGGAACTACAGAAGCATATATGAATGGAGATGTAATGCAGAGCATATAAGAAAATAGCATGTACTTCGAGAAATATGAAGTTTTTTCATAAATTAACATTTCATGTCAATAAGTGCACTAAATCTGATACCAATATAGATAACTCCTACTGAAAAAAAATAGCTGTTCCTCTCTATAGGACTATCATCAGACATCACCAAGTCACTTATATACAGAGGCGACGATTTCCTCCCGACTTCTGAAGGCAAAGGGAAGACACTTTTTAGGCTCCAGAGGTAATTATATTATCCGTTTCCTCTATCCAAAAAGAGCAATATATCGACTATTAAAAGGTATAGATTCACTCTCAATATTACATTCAGATAGGGATCTTCTCGCTGATCAGTTCAATGAAAACCCATCTTAAGCAGAGAGAAGAAGCGACTACCAACAACGACTGAGTAATCTACTGAACACGAGTCCAACAGAAATACAGATCACTTGTTGGGCCAGGTCAATGGATCCATCAACACATCACGTATAGCTGACTCACCTTTTCCCTTGCAGAGTTAATTGACAAACCATAGAGCAAAGTTTTTTCTTCCTGGTTGGAAGATGGATTTCACTTGCGGGATTTCTTTTTGTCCTTGAATGAAGGACGAACCTTCTTTATTAGAAGAGTCTTTTTCATCAGGATCTTTGGTGAAGATTGGACTTTGTGAAGTACTATTCCAGACTGGTGGATATATGAATTATCAACTTTCATCACTATCCTCCATTGGGAAAGAGGAAGGAAGCGCAACTCGAAATTTGGCCTGTCTCTTAGCAGTCTCCCTATGGTGAACTCTGCTTTTGAGCAATTTACATTATCAATCATCGTTGTAAGCATATAAGAAATAGGCATGTATGCTTCAGAATATGAAAGTTTTTACATTAAACTTTACATTTTTCATGTCAAACTAAAGGTGCTACTTAAATACTGATTACCAAGTATTAGTATAACTTCCTACTGAACAAAGAAGAATAGCTGTTTTCCTCTCTATCAGACTATCACTATCAGACATGCATCCGAAGCCTCATAACAGTAGGCGACGATCTTCCTCCCGTACTTCTGAAGGCAAGGGAAGRCACTTTTTAGGCTCCAGATGCTGGTAATGTATATTTGATACGTTTCCTCTATCGCAAAAGAATTAGCAAGATATCGACTATTAAAATGGTATAAAGATTATTCATCCCCTCATATTACAATTTACAGAGTACCTAAGCGGGATCTTTCTCTTTATTACTGTTCAATGAAAACCCATGCTTAGCAGGAGAAGAAGACGGCCTACCAACAGCCTCGAGTAATCTACTGAACACGAGTTTCACAGGAATACAGGTCATTGTTGGGGGCCCAGAGTYCATGGATCTCATCACACCATCACTGTAATAGCTTGCATCCTCTTCTTTCTTGGCAGGGATCTTCTGATCAAACCCAATAGAAGACAAAGTTTTTATCTTCTGGTTGGAAGATGGATTCACTTTCCGGGAGTTCTTTTTCGTCCCTTGAAATGAAGACCGAGCCTCATTTAGAGAATGAGTCTTTTTCATCAGAATGTCTTTGTGAACAGAATTTGACTTTTTGGATAGTACTTTTCCAGACTGGTGGATATATTGATTATCAACATCTTCATCACCATCCTCCAATTGGGATGAAGGAGGAGGACGTCGCACTCGAAAATTGGCTGTCCTCTTAGCAGTCCTCCATACTGGTGGAACTCTGCTTTTATCTGAGTCATATTTTACATTATCACATGCATCGTTTGTTAAAACAATGGTATCTGTTGACCCATCTTCAAGGGTTTCAATTTGTACTGGATGGCCTATAATTGCCTTCCCATTTAACCTGCTCATCAGAGAAACCCAAGGCACATGCTCACCGCCTTGACGGTTTGCTTGGACCTGTAAGTCTACATCTATCAACAACTCATGCCCATTCCGACCACCAAACATTGWATTAAAGAAAGCACCTCTCTCTTCCCAGTATCTACTCAATGGCTTTCCCCAWGTCAACTCTTCCCAATCAGTCAAATTCTGGCCGACGAAATTTTGCCTTCTGGATGCATTTTGTAATGGCAAGTAACTTCTTTTACTGAATCCCTGTAAATGGGGATCCAAGTCATCCTCCATAAATTCATCATTGATGTAGCCATTGTCATGATAGTAATTCAACCTATGACTTGGCGTCTTTGGGCCCATTGACCTACCCCGTGTTTCAAGATGTTTCCTGTGAGAAAGTTTGTCTATAGGTCTCTTGTTGATATTGCGAAGATTTCGCTTCCCTTTTAACTTCCATTTAGAGACTCCAGCAGTAGAACTTGGGTCATGATAATAAAACTGAGACCTTTCATTAAGTGACAGTTCATCAGATTCATCACCACTAGTGCTTTCATGTCCTGTTTGCATTTGCAATCTATCAAGCATTCTTGGCTGTGCTCTAATGCAAGTTTCAGCATCTGAAAAAGGCAGCAAAAGTAAGTCATATCACAAGCTTCAAGTAGCAATGCAAACCCAGATCAACAGTAGCTCATTACACTAGCCAGTACTTCAGCAATTATGATTTATGAAGTCAACCATCTCATTCTAGTTAGAACAGCAATGCATGAATAAGCTAAACAGCAAAAGTTATAATGGTTTCCACCCATAATCTACCTGAAGTTTAACATCATTGAAAGCAATGCATCATTTTTTTTAACATCATTCAATGCATTGCTTATCCAAATTCTTTGAACATGAACATCATTCAACGAATTGCGTATCTAAATCTCAATTTGCGTGCAATGGTAACTAAACTAACAAACGGTACCCAACGTTTTTCCCTTCAAAAAGTCAAGGAGCATAAAAAAAACACTTCAGGTATATTACTGGGAATTTGAACACCGTTCAATGCATTGCTTTACTCGGATCATTCAAATGCAACGGATAAACAACTGTAACAATGTGGTTCTATGGGTTGAAGGGCAGCTGGCATACAATTATATGCATATCGACATACATATTCCCTAAAATTTATCAGTMAAAAGATGCACATAACACCATGTGAGAGAACACCTAGAATGTTTATGTGCAAAATCCAGGATAACGTGTAAAAGACCCAAGCAGACAAGTGAGACAATATTATAACAAGCACATAGCAAAATGGAGTACTACCAAAGTAAGAATTGCAAWAATACCTGACTGTAACGCTCCTGCCTCGACCTGTGTTTCTAGAGAATGGGTCTCAGATGAGTCAGATTCAGTTTCTTCTGACGAGCCTGAAGTAGTTTCTTTAGTATGTTGAGGACGACCACTGCCCATCTCAAGCCGGGAAACTGGCATATCAATCTGGCCACCTTGCTTGGTAACAAATATTTCATGTGAGCCAGGCGGCAAGTACATCGCACGATGAACAACATCTATGGGCATCCCCTTTCTTTGCACATTCGACTGCAAAGAACTATCATATAACTCTGCGTTGTTCTGTGTAACTTTGACAAAGGAATGGTGTCTGTCACGTCTTTTAGGAAGAGACTCCTCAACAAAGCCCTTCAGTGACCGCTTCCTCTTACCAAGGGAATTCCTGGAATCAGAATCACTGGAATTCTCAAAGCGAAGATCAGCTGTTGAAACAGCATGTGCTTCGCTATCCACTGCAACTCTAATAGAATCTGCCACAGGTGTGTAGAACATACTATTTGTAGGCACTACCTTAAACCCAAAATCAGACAACTCTCTAATTTGACGGGTCATATCAGTATCATGCTCTTCTATACTTGGATGGATTCGATCTTTGGCTTCTTGTTTGTGCAGAGGAGCGCCTTTTCTATCAATCAAATTAGATGGGTCAACTTTCCTGTCAAGTTGAAATTCATGGTTTTCAAGCTTCCCATTACCATTTTCCAGAACTCCAGATGATCTAACTTCTTTTCTCTCAGAATCCGAGATACTTTCTCGCTTAGTACAGGTGCTACCTAATTTCCCATACTTCCTTTCACGGAATTGCTTTTCGAGTTCAAGAGCATGAAGAATGGCATCTTCTCTCCGCGCATACTTTTCACGTTTCTTAGCAGGAAGTCCCAAGGAAGCTTCAGCCCTCTCGATGCAATCATCAAACTCACCACAACGAAATGCCTTCACACGCTTTGATTTCTCAAGATTGTACCAATCCCTGATAATATATCCATAAAAGTCCAATATAAAAACCAAGACGAAGAAATATATTGMTATGATACTTGTTCAACAAAGTTGTTTCACTCACGTGAAGTGTACACAAAATGCTTGATGAATGAAAGAGAGATCATGTTTGTTCAAACAACAGATTGACAGCATTTGGCTTCCTGATAAGATGTATGCCTATGAATACATCACGTCATTTAATTTAAAAATTAGAAAAACTGAAAAAAAAAAGGGTGTAAACAACTACAGATACAACTATCCCCTTATGATGGCAGAATTCATTCACCTAGCACCTACTGAGCCCATAAAAGACAAGTAAAAATCCAAAAGCCAAACAGAAATCAGGGTCAAGTTGTACAAGCATATAGAAAAAGCTTGTTATTAAGAGATTAACAGAATGTTGGAAAGTATAAATCAAATGATACTTTCAAGAGCAAGAAGCATGAAAATTACAAGAAAACATATCAGCAAGTGATGTTGAGGAGTGAATAAAAAATATTCCAATCTAACAACACTAGAGAGGGCCCTTTACAAGTTTGCCAACATCTCCTAATAACAAGATGAGTATGCCAGAGGATCATTTTGTTTTGCACAGCATGACACAAAGACATCTTCAGATAATTCTTTGACACTCAAGACTTCAGCACTGAAGCATGGTTAGGAGTGCTAGTGCAATGCTAACAAATTTTGCTGTCACTTGTAGCAGAGAAAGTCTTAGCCTAGTGCAGATTGAACAAATAAGAAGAATATTTTCTAACATCGATTGAAGCACTAAGAAGATATATACAGAGCAGCATCGAGAGTTCAGCCAACAGCCAACCTATATTAGTTCAGAATTTGAGACTGTTCTAAGACAAATGATTACCCTCAGGCCTCATTCCTTGGTTATCCAAAGCATCCATACTTGTGACTTGATCCTCAGCAAACGACAAAAAGATACCTTACCAAAGTGTTTCCAGAGTCTAACCACAACAGTTCAGTCACAAGTGTATAGGCTTCTTCAGTATCCTACCATCCTCAAGTTTACCAGGTAAAAAACTAAAGCCGTGAAATTTTAATCTTAAACTTACCAAATAAGGTGTAACTCCAAAGGTGTATTTCTAATAAAAAATGATATTCACTCAAGTTTATTGCTAAATGCTAATTAACACTCCACTTCATCCCTGCTCACCCACTACCTAACATACTAAGCACTATTGAACACATTCTGTCCCTTAGCAAACCACAAAGAAGCATCGATCACCTATAGTTCCTACATGATAGCTCAATAGCATAGCACCCCCAAAACAAAAGTCAGCTATTGCAGTTTGCTTCCACTAAAGACACGATCACCACTTCACCATCCAATCCAATCTGATGTGAAGCCTCATTGAGCAGAAAATCAACCATCCAAACTTTATACTAGCAGAAAAAAGTAATGATTCTTGGACAGCTTTAGTGATACTTTCAACAAGTAGTAGTATAGTATCTGACAGGCCGAAATCGGTACATATCCTTTAATAGTCCACATATCTCATAGAATAATGGTTCTTTCAATCAAAACACATTACAAAAACATCACACCTTAATTCATGACAGAAAGCAAAATCTAAGCAAAACACAACTAAATAAATCAAAACCTTCATTCAATGAAATCAAATGAAAATTAAAAAAATTTAAAATTGAAGTAAAAAAAAAAGTGAGGACTTACACACTAGCATTCTTCATCTCCACAGAAGGCTTAACAGGATACCAGATCGAGGAGACATCAGATGAGAGCGACAACTCATTCGCGACCCAATATCTTTACCGGGCACCACGCCCGTTTCTCCTTCGACCAAACTATTGAACCGGACCACCTTTCCTCCACTCCTATTCTCTGATGCTGCCCTCTAAAGCAGGCTATGCTGATTGAGCTTCACACAAATTAAAAAAGCACCAAAAATGGCGGATTTTATTCTCATTTATTTTACAAGTATAATCACAAACAAAACAAAACAAAAAAAAAAAATCAGACAAAAAAAACTAGTGAATCAGAGGGCCGTCAACCGCAGCGAAGAAGAGAAGAAGCGGAAAGAGGATGAAAGGGAAAAGGAAAGACGCCTTGTGAAGAACAAACAAACAATTAGGTTCCATTCAAGAAGAAACAAACTTCATCTTCTTCTTCGCTCTCCCTCCAAATCAAAAAAAAAAAAACAACAAAATCTTAGGTTTTCCTCGAAGACGATTGACTGGATTGATTGAGAAACTCCAAATTAGGGATTCTGATTTCGAGCAATTATTGTGTGATCGAAAAGGGAAGAAAGAAAGGTTCGCAATGATTTTCTCTCTCTAAAAATGAATCTAACTTTCTCTTCTTTCTTTTTTTGTTGTTTGTTTTGGTGATTTTTTTTATATTAAAAAAAGTTTTAATTATTCTCTCTCCTAATAAGGATGATGAAGGAAGAAGTGCAGGAAGGAATGAAGGTGAGAATGGAAGAAAGACTTACTGAGTTTGACTCGGAACGAGTTTGTCACGTGCTCGTTTCTTCGGGTGACGTTGGAAAACAAAAAAAGGGTATTTCAATGTTTGGTGAGAGAAACGAAGCAAATATATCAGAGTGGCGCAGCGGAAGCGTGGTGGGCCCATAACCCACAGGTCCCAGGATCGAAACCTGGCTCTGATAAGTTGTTGAGAGAAATGCTTCCTGCCCTCTTTTTTAAACCCCATTTTCTCCTTTTCCATTTTTTTTAAAAATAAAATGAAATAAATAGTTTCTCACAAAAAAAAAAAACTATAATCAAGTGTATAATGAGAAATATAAACAATGTTTAAAGTCCTCGTCAAAAAAAAAAAACAATGTTTAAAATCTAGCTAATTTCTTAAACGTTTTGCTTTTGTTTTTGTCGCCTTTATGACATTTTAAGGTGTTTATTTATTTATTTTGTTCGAAAAATTAAAGGTTTGTCATAAATATGAACCATTATGTGCATGGCATTATGTTATGACTTTAATAATGTACTTCGTATATGATACTTTGATTATTGGTTAGCATGTATCCTTGATTTGTTTGGATATGTTGAAAAGTGAAACTTGTTCTCCATATTTACATAGCCACAAAAAAAAATCCAAATAAACACGAGTTATAATATTTCACATATATGTCATAGTTCAGTGTGGTCAACTTAACCATAATCTTGATTCTTGAGTAAACAATTTTAGTTTTTTTTTCTTTTGAATGAAAGCTAAAATATATACCACTAAATTTTTGAAAAAAGTTTGATAAAATGATGCTTGTAAAGCATAGGCCAACGAATTGGTTTTGCATCTACTAATTTATTACTCCGTATACACTTAACTTGTATGGTTGTTATATTTGATTTTCTTCTTTTTAATGTACTTTTCATGATCTCATTAATGGACTTTATTCTCGATACAATCAATAAATTCTAACTTTGATTTTCACGACATTGAGCAGTTAACATAGAGAAGCACTAGTATTTGATGCACTAGTATGCGATGCGTGCTTGAATATTTTTTATGCGATAAATTTTTTTTTTTTGCATAATTGCTAAAAGTAAAAAAATTAAATGTTAAACATTTTAAGTTCTAGTTACAGTGTCCTGTGTCTTTGTGACTTAGGTATCCCACCCAAATTTTCTTTTTCTTTTAGTATTTAATTAATATGGATGAAATTATTTTTGAAGAAGTTGAATGCTATGATTTCAAGCCAATAATTGATAATAAAAAATAATCGGTACCTCATTTGTTTGAATTTTTATGTAGAATAATAGTATAGTTTCGTTAATGTATAATTTGGTTTGTTCATATATGTTTTAGCAACTATTTGTATTTTGAATAGATTGAACTTGATATTATTTGTTTATATGTTAATTGTGTATTAATTGATAAAATAATTTAATGGTATAATTTTCATATTTATTTTGTTAGAATAAATGCATTAAACTTGTGAGCAATTATTTCCATTTTTAGTGTTAAGTTTTATARCTATATTTGAATTTTAATATATATTTTAAAAATAGTCAAATCATTAAGGGTAYCTAGGTAATTTCAYAGGGGAACACCAWTGCTCYCCCTTGGYTTATATAATAGAGATTGTTCATCACCCATCAATGTTATATGTTATTCTCGCCCATTTACTATCATCGATCATTCAACACCAATGACAAAAACTATCAAATAATTCCTTTGTGGAAGATGCCCATCATGACAAAATTGTATAAATCTAGTCATTTACACACTTTAGTCTTTTAATTCTATTCAAGAAACCCGTAAAACTAATTAAAATCTAAACATAATAGTGAAGGATTGTCTTTGAAAAGCCAAACTTTATCTTTCAGTATTGATTAGAATCTTTACATTGTTTGAATATGTTGAAAGGTGAAAGTTATCCTAAAAAAAAAGTCCAAATAAACACGAGTTATTATGATAACGTACGTATATGTCATAGTTCATTACGACCAAATTGACAATAATCTTGGTTAARGAAAATKATTTCAATAGATTCGTTTGTTAAGTGATGCTTGGAAAATATTGTCCAACGAATTGGTTTTGCATCCACTAATTGATTATACAGGACTCAACTTTTATTTGATTCACTTCATTTTATTATGCTTACTTTCATGTTCTCATTCTTCATTCTTGATGCAAGCTAAGTGAGAAATTCTCATTTTAATTTTCACGATATCATTAAAGACAATTAGTAGTTAATAGCATCGTTCTCAATTATCACACCATTCTTTGTTTTGTTTTTACTCACATCGTTTTTTATTGAAAGAAGCTTTGATTTATAGCTTGTTTGGTTCAATATTAGTAAAGGAAGAGAAGAGAAAGGAAGAGAAAAGTAAGGAAGGGAAAGGAAGAGAAGAGAAATTAAATTTATTTTTTCGTGTTTGGTTCAATATGGAAGAAGTGAACGGAATCCATTGTTTGGTTAGACATTAATATAGGAAGGGAAGGGAAAGGAAGGAAAATGGAATGAAATTAAGTTCATTTTCTCTTTCCTCCCAAATTCCCCCAATTTTGGGAGGAAAGGAAAGAAAAAAAATTATATAGAAACTTTCCTGTCAATTCTTTCCACTTCATTTCCTTTCCCACCTTATTTTTTTAACCAAATACCGGAAAGTGTTATATTTTCTTTCTACCAAACAGACTGTTAGTTACATGTTTTTTTTATTTAATTTTTTTTGGGGGTTCAATTTGCTTTATTTGTCTCTTGATCTTGTTTTCCGAAATTGCTTAGGAGTTCATTTTCTACACGTGATGCGATTAGAAAGAAAAAGCTGAGTTGATTAGATCAATGTCATAAAATGATCATTTAAGAAAACGATGACTGAGTTAATTGTAATCAATGGTTATGCTAACCTCGTCAATCACGTTGAACTTATTATATGTAACTCATTTAACTCGATCACCTATTCATTTTCGCATTTCACTCCCTTCCACTTAAACTGTGCTTACTATTCATATAATAAGGTGAAAGTTGAAAAATAATTTGAGGAATGCGAAAAAGCACGGTCGCGAATATTACCAAAAAGAGTTGGCTCAAATGGTAAGCAATTCGATGTTGCTTAGAGCATCAGTAATAATGAGGAAATGTTACTGAATAAAAAAAATTAATGCTTCCTCAATATCAGTAACAAAGAGGAAGTGATTCCTCAAACTTGATTCATCGTTGTCTTGCTCGGTGGAAGAGGAAAATAAAGCATGCACAGTTGCACGTGGACCCCACAAGTTGGGGTGTTGAAATAATTTTTTTTGCTCAGTTCAACCCCAAAACGACGCGTTTTGGGTATTGGGTGAACTGGCCCCAGCCCAAAACGCGTCGTTTTGAGCACGTGGGAAGCAAAAAAAAAAAGTGCAACTAGCAGCCTGCACGCGTGTCAGGCCAGCCAGTCATCGCTTGACACGCGGCCTGTCAATTGCTTTCAACCAATCACATTTCAGCACAAATACTCAACGGCTATAA
>SNQN01001962.1:27878-64285 GCA_008642245.1 Bassia scoparia | reverse complement strand
GTGATTGACAAAAACTATCAAATAATCCCTTTGTGGAAGGTGCTATAATCTAGTCATTTACACACTTTAGTCTTTTAATTCTATCAAGAAACCCTGGCTAAAACTAATTTAAAATCTAAACTAATAGTGAGGCCGTCTTGAAAACCAAAACTTCATTTTCAGTATTGATAGTTTTTTTCTTGCACGCTATCGTGTGCCTACAAATGCGTAAAAAAGGAAAATTGATTGTTTTTTAATTTAAATTCCAAACAATGGAATTTAATTACATTGAAAAATTGATTACATTTATATCAATTTTTTTTATCACACTTTCTCTTTTTACTATGTAGTTTATTTTAGGTAAGCCGTATGTATGTAAATTTAAATATGTCTTATATGCCAAGTTTTATTTTAAGAATGCAATTGATAAAAGGAAAGTTGTTAATATGAATAATTTAACCTTATCAAGGGTATTTTGTATTTTCTTAGCGGGACACCGTTGCTCCCCCCTTGGCTTATATAATAGAGATTAGAATCTTTCTTGTTTGAATTATTGTTGGAAGTTGAAAGTTATCCTTAAAAAAAAGTCCAAGATAAACACGAGTTATTATGATAGACGTTACGTATATGTCATAGTTCATTACGACCAAATGACAATAATCTTGGTTATTAAAGGAAAAATTATTTCAATAGCATTCGTTTGTAAGTGATGCTTGGAAAAATATTGTCCAACGAATTGGTTTTGCATCCACTAATTGATTATACAGGACTCAACTTTTTGATTCACTTCATATTTATTATGGCTTACTTTTCATGTTCTCATTCTTCTTCTTCATTCTTGATGCAAGCTAAGTGAAGAAATTCTTCATTATATTAATTTTCACGATATCATTAAAGACAATTAGTAGTTAATAGCATCGTTCTCAATTATCCACACCATTTTTGTTTTGTTTTTACTCACGTCGTTATTTTTATTGAAAGAGCTTTGATTTATAGCTTGCTTGGTTCAATATTAGTTAAAAGAAGCGAAGAGAAAGGAAGAGGAAGAGAAGAAATTTTAAGTTATTTCCTCCTCGATGCGACATGTCCCGCTTCGTATGTTGGTTCAATATGGAAGAAGTGAACGGAATCCATTGTTTGGTTAAACAATTTACTTAGGAAGGAAAGGGAAAGAAGGAAAATTGAATGAATAAGTCCTTTTCTCTTTTCTCCCAAATTCCCCATTTTGGAAGGAAAAGGGAAAGAAAATAAATTATAAAGAACTTCTGTCATTCTTCCACTTTCCTTTCTTTCCTACTTTACTTTTTTAACCAAATACCGAAAAGTGTATATTTTCTTTCTACCAAAAGGACTGTATAGTTACATGTTATATTTATTTTTTTTTTTGGAGGGGTTTCAATTTGCTTTATTTGTCTCTCATAGTTCATAGTTTTTATTTCCTCTTGATTCTTGTTTTCCGAAATTGCTTAGGAGTTCTTTTTCTACACGTGATGCGATATAGAAAGAAAAAGCTAGTTATTAGACTCAATGTCATAAATTGTACTTTATAATAAGTTTGAATATTTACCAAAAATTAAGTTGTCATTTTAAGAAAATGATGACTGAGTTAATTCTAATTAAAATGGTTATGCTACCTCGTCAATCACGTTGAACATATTATATGTGAACTCATTTATATTAACCAATCACCTATTCATTTTCGCATTTCACTTCCCTCCACTTAACTGCTGCTTACTATTTCATATTTAAATAAGGTGAAAGTGAAAAAATATTTGAGTGAATGCGAAAAAGCACGGTAGCGAATATTGCCAAAAAGAGTTGGCTCAATTGGTAAGCAATTCGATGTTGCTAGGGAGGTCTCGAATTCGAGTCGAGTATCGCCGTATGCAGAAACTCTTGTGGGTGTAAAGATTTCATCACCATAAGTTAGAATATGCAACTCGAGTCGAATCTGAATATAAGTGGAGCTAAGCATCCAGGAGAAAGGTAGACAAACTTTTTTAAAAAAAATTACAATTACCAATTAGAAAAAAAAAAATTAAAAACAGTCACAACACGATAAGTGGCAGGGCAGCAAGTTGGTGTTGTTGTCAAACTTATCATATGATCAACTTCTCAGAGACATATTCATCGAACAAACATAAGGTGCATCAACAGACAGTAGGAGAACACACCATTGGCACTTCACAGAGAGATGGAAGAATCACAAGGAGTCCGTTATGAACATAATTTTGCTTGCGAAATTCAAACGATGACCATTGCACCTGAGAAGATTGAAGAGCTCATCACTATGGTTATGCTAACCTCGTCAATTCACGGAACCATGAGATCCTTTTCAATGTACTCTTTTCTTTCGCTTGAATTGATCATTACGAATTTAGGTTCTTTGATGAGTGTTGATTGCTCTGATTTTGATGTGATCGAATTTTGCTATTTGGGATTCGATCTTGCAAGTATTTAATTGATTGCAATGTTATGTGATCACTCAATTGATTGGATAGAATTCCAATTTAATGTACAAGGGTTTACTGCATTTTAATCCAATTGAATTACAAGGGTTTATTGCATTGGAATGATGATGTCGAAGAATAGGTGAATTTAGCTTTTAAGCAAGTAAGCTGCTACATATGAAGTTGGTTTATGTAGGGTTCTTCCAAGTTCCAATTAAAATTCATAGAGTAGGATCTGGATGGTACTATAGGAGGTAGTGAGCTAGGACTAGCATAATATAACATAGTTTCGTACCGAAGCTCGAGTCTTGACATCTGATCTTCTTTGCAAATGCATAATGTTGGCTTGCTTGGTATGAACTGCAAGACAATTGGTATTGTCAAATAGATCAATGAGGTATCCGCATCCTGATGGGCAGAGTTGGCGTGTGACTTTGAAAATAACGGACAATGATCGCTCTTTAGTTTGCTTCCTGAAGGGAAATACAGATAAATAATACGAGACATTGCGTATCTTTAGTTCATTATTTAATTCCGAGGGTTGATGTTGGCTTGTAGCTGATAGAAATGTCGCATTGCCATCTTTTTTTGCATCTCTTTGAGGCTTCTGGATTCACATTGTTATCATGTATCAAAATCACATCAACCTTTGACCAATTTTCTGTTCATTTTAAGTAGCTATTGCATGTCTTATTTCATTAGTATCTGAGATCAKCTCAAGTGGCAGCCCCATTGTATTGAGTCGGGACTATGTCGAGGCTTCTTTAATGCTCATTGCATTGGCAGCCACCTCTCATACAATGTCTTCACTTTTCACACTCAAACAAGTAACCACCAAACCTGTATTGCACAATGCAGATGTAGTCACTAAAGGGGCAGTTGCATACTTGCATTCAACCCTAAAATTTTATTTCTGACATCGATGTATTCAATCAAATAAGTAAAGGTGTGTGTGTGAATTACTGAATTTCAGAATTACAGGCTTGAAGAACCTGAATGTCATAGTTACAGACTTGCATAAAGAGTTATAGTCACTTATAGATAYATTGCAAGACTGCAGTGACAATCCGTGATATRTTCTGTCTTCCTGAGAGTTAGGACCWAGAGCCAATAGGCAATAAGAATACAGCAACTAGCACGACCTGGGCTKCTTGGGGCAGTTTGGGGTGCATGAAAGTAAAAACACAATTATAAAAGAAAGATGAGGAAAACATGGGAAGAAAGCAACTCCAATATAACAATGGCAATGTCTTCAGTATTACCAGGCTGTTCTCTTTACAGAACATGAAGTCTTTAACAAATATTAGCAAAAACGTACGAAGGAAAATTCTTCTATCATGTACACTCCATTTTATGCAAGTTACAACAACAAAAGTGACTCTCAAGTCTGGAAAACTTCAAATGTCTAAAAGATCCATAGTGTTTGGAACTGGAGAAAGTCTAGGCCTAGATTTTTAAAAGAGCAAACTTACCAATTCATCAGCTGGAGTGCGGGACACAAGTAGAATAAGTAACTTGCAATTTGCAGTAGGTGCATCTCCATTATATTTTGAACTTTTGAGATGACTGCAATTTTAAATTTCATCCAGATTGAATACAAGTTTCCAGATTAGGAATTTGTATCTTTTCTGTTTCATTTTCTTTATACACAAATTTAATTAATTTCCTTGTTCATCTGATATTTTGCAGGGCAGAGAGGATGTGAGCATCCGAGAACCTACATCAGGGTTTATACTCATGTCTTTGAATCCACATTGATAGCACCGGAAGGCGTGTGCAGTGAGTATTATTTCGGCACCCAAGCAGATGTTGAATTTTGCTAAATCTGTTTCTTAATCACTTAGACAAAGTCCTCGTCAATGACTACAAACCTATACTGTCTCTTGCTGATGCAATCGTAAGAATGGCAGCTACTTTGCATATTTATTACTGGTGATTTAGATTTATTCAGATATTTATGGCACATGTTTTGAGCCAATAGGTGATTGCCTTCGATTCATTGCTGTGTATTGCATTCCGGCATGATCTTATATTCTCCTGTTTGAGTTGAACATAAAGAGTTTTCAATACTCTAAGTAGTACAGTATGTCTTGATACCAGTGCAATACAACCAATGCATGCCTCTGGAATGTGTTAAGCCAAATAAGTCGGTCTTGTTGTTTCCCCTCGATTTCATCTTCTAAGCTGAAAATCCCCGAATTTGTTGATCTGATTGGAACTTAATCACTCCTGCATTGGATTTGTTTACTGTCTTTGCTCAAGGCATGAAAGGCAATGATACCATCTCTATCTTGCGTGCTATGCTTGGCTCGAAACGACCTCTACCTAGTATAGTTGTATGTCGATTACTGAAATCATGGCAGTAAGGTGTCTGTGCCGTTTGATCATTGCTGTGTATTGCATCTACCAGACTAACTTATAGCAGCTTGTGGGTTCATCTTTTAAGCCGAAAATCCCTTAACTGTTGACCTGATCGGAACTTGTGATCACCCGTTCACCACCGAGTATTTTTGGCTATATTGTGTTAGGCTTGGAAGGCCAATTGCCATCATGCCGCTAATAGTTCAACTTATTCTTGTATGTTTTATGCAGTTGTGCAAACTTTGTTTGGTAATTGAATTTTTTTAATTAGCTTGCCGATTATTCAAAACTTGTTTGGCAATTGTTTTTTGTGTTGGTTGAGAATTTGATATTTGATCAAATGAAAAGTTTCCTGAAGTATGGAGTAGTGTGTTTTTTTTTTGGCTTGGGCTTGTTGCCCATTATTTTTTGGTAAACATTCTACAGTACTTCCTATGACTAATTTTTACACCCATCAATCATTTCAATACCACGTAGCATGTTCTTTTCAACTTTTTTTTTAATCTGAACTTTTTTTTTGAAAATAAAAATAAATTGAATAGAACAAAATTTATTATTTTCCTTCTTACAAAAAACAAATAAAAAATTAGTTCAAAAAAATAATTAATTCAAATAAATAAAAAAAATTAAATATAACAAACTGGTAATAAACTTTCAAAACCTTATTTTTTTTAAAAAAAAAAACTCATTTCATACAACAAACACTTAGGCACTGTTTTCGTCAACTGAATTTTGCTGAACCGAAGTTCATTTTTTATTTTACAGAATTGAACTTATTTTACTGAACTGAATTTATTGCTACTGAATTGAACATATTGGTTACTAAGTTATTTCTACATTATTACTATTTGCTAATCTTCATTATTTAAAGCACAAGTTTTTTTTCAACATTATATTTCTTTCTTTGACATACTTATATTTTTTTGTGTTAAGAGAGCCACGAGGGGGGGATGAAATCGATCCCAGATATCCTGAATCGGGAGGGAAGCTTTAACCACTTGAGTTATCCCTCACTCTTTGACAACATCATATATGAATAACAATGAATGAACACTAGAATTATGATATAAAAAATTTATAACATTTCTTTTTTTGACACATAGTCACCGCACGCATCGCGTGCAAAAATACTAGTCTAATAAGTTGACGAGAACAAGTTTTAAAGTCAACCATCAATTGCTAAATAAAAGTAAATTGTTAAGAAAACTCAATATTCATTAATAACGTCTATTAATGTCTATATTTGATGAAAACTCAATATTCATTAAATCATAATCATTCTTTAACAATATACATGCACCAAAATATGAAATTGTTTTGACAGCATACAAAATTACACATACATTGTACTTTGTACCAACTACCAAAGGTCCAATACCAAGTAATAATTCCATAATAGTCAAATTTTAAACAAAAATGACAAAAAAAAAAAAAAAAACGAAGTACTTCGTATTTGGATTTTTGGTGAACACAAGCCCATTAACGAAACCCTGATGCAATAATTATTATTTAATACCACCAAATTTCAAATTCAAAATCAGCCGCCTCTCTCATTCTTACGGTTAGTTTTTACCTCACATCTTCCGTATAAAATCTCACACCATTCTTCATCTCAAAGCCTCCATTACAACAATTTGCATCGTCTCTCTTACACAAAACCCCAAATTTCCCTCTGTTAC
This sequence comes from Bassia scoparia, assembly GCA_008642245.1. Classification (NCBI taxonomy): domain Eukaryota; kingdom Viridiplantae; phylum Streptophyta; class Magnoliopsida; order Caryophyllales; family Amaranthaceae; genus Bassia; species Bassia scoparia. Next base: position 57,816 of record SNQN01001962.1, on the reverse strand, counting down.
TGACCTAATTTCTCTCTCTTCAATTTCTCGCGTTGAAGAAGAAGAAGCATCGTGATTTCCACAACCTTCAGAGACGCGACCTTCAAGCTTTGTGCAGCTGAACAACAAGCCTGCTAATGTCACCAACGCTGCATGGCTGATGCTCTTGCTTCGCTTCCTACTGTATTGATTTTGATTTTTTTTTTTTTAGGTTTTTTGTTTGTTTGCTTTGATTTTAGTTTGATGATGCTTGTGGTGTTGTTGATCGGTTGATGAATGTGTGTTTTGAATTGATTGCTGGATTGTAATAGTTGTTGAAGAAATTGAGTTTGTGAGATTTGATTGAACGCAATGTGAAATCATCGTGTTTCGTTAACCCTATCTCAATCAATCACTGGAAGCATTGTATTAGTGTAAATGATTTGAAAATTGGGGATGTCGGAAATAAATTTCAGTTTAAAATCAGTCACTGGATTCTGATAATCATTGTTCGAGATTGTTCACTGGAATAATGATTGTTCGAGATTTAAATTGCGAAGTTGGCAAGCTTCATTTGTTTATTCCGTATTGTGTTTTATGTAATACATCAGCGAAGCATTGAAGTTGTGTGAAGATCACTTAATTCTAGTCCATTTCTTAAATTCAGGTTTTGACTTAAAATTTTGGATTAACCCAGTTTCAGTAATATAAATTCAATTTTTCGATTCGTTTTATATTCTGATTGATTGTTGTACAAATTTCAAGATTAAATCTATTATATGCTACTGCAATTAAGTCAGGTTACACAATAGCTTTGGTTTGATTTGTAAGATGTTATTACATAATTTCAATCAAGTTCATTGGAAGTAAAACGAGTTTTCAAAACATAATGTTGTTAGCAGAAGTTAGTGTTTAACTTTTATGTTGCGATTGGTATATAAATGCATCTCTTTTCTGTTTAAATCAAGTTTTTGGAATAATTTAAATTTCATTGCACTTTTAAACTAATCTAATTTAAATATGTATTTGAAATGAATAATAACGAGGAAATTATCAATGGATTTTAGGTTAAGGCTTGAAGAATTCTGGAAAAGCTAGATTGTGATGGCCAAGGATCACCTGAAATGTCTGCACCACAACCACACCCGTCGAAAGGCCGTGAACCAAGAGTTAGGGCTCGAAAATGGCCACAAGGACTAGCTGCCGACCAGACTAAAGCGGCAGTAGAGTACCGATACAAGGAAGACTCCGGCGACACGAACTCTCGAAAGAAGGCAGCTCAGGAAGCCTCAATTCAGAAGAAGATGGATAAGGATATGCAGGCTGAGTTTGGAGGCTGATATGGAGCAAATGAAGTTCTTGGTAATGGTTTTTTTCTCTAAATTTATCATTCAGAAGATATTTGTTGAACCTCTATTTATGAAGGTCTAATGTCTGATGATATTATTTTTGTTTAGGAGGTGAACTTCAAGAAATTCTGAAGAGGTTTCAGGAATTAGTGTTGAGAGCCAAGTTGAAGCCCAAAATGAGGTTGATGGTGAGCAGAAGTCGGGTGGCGAAAAAGAACAAGGATGAAAACCATGTTGTGAATGAAGTGCAAGATGAAGAGGCAAGTGAGACGCTGAAGGTGGACTTCCACAGCCTTAACAGGAAGGTTCTCCAAAACCTGTGTAAGAGGAACAAGATTCCTGCCAACATGACCAATGCTGCAATGGCTGATGCTCTTGATTCTCTTGAAACTGTAAGTTGCCTTTGCTACATATCCYTGATTCTGATTGTTAATTATTGATGCTTTAAGCTTCAAATATGATTATTCAARGGTTTCTGATACTAATTTTTATGACTGATGAATTGTTTACAGGTTGAAGGTCTGCTAGAATTTGTGATGGGCTGTGACTCTCAAGTTCCTAGTTCACCTATGGTTTCAGGAATTACTTCATCTTGTGCCCGCCGATCACAGACCACTATGAGAAGCACTAAAGAAGAGCCACACAGCTCAAAGATGATAACCAAATCATGCCGTGTTTCGAGGAGAAGGATCATGGAAGATGTTGAACAAGGAAAATCTGATGTACCAGAAACCCCATCTTCCCTRGCTAATTCTGCACTTCATGAGATTGAGGAAAAGGAAGATAGCGCTGCGCAAAAGAGTGAGCCAAAGAGATTGGAGAACTCGAGGGAGGAGWCATCTGAAGTTTCAGAAGCTGCTGTGTTTACTAGTGATATCAGTAACAGTAAGTGCCTACTCAAATTTCAAAGGGGCTCTTTTGCATAATTACAGGAAACTTGTATGCATTTCATAAAGAGCATATATGATCTACCATTATTATTTAATTTGCAGGTTTGATGCAAGAAGCACGGTGGTTGAATCACTATAGAGGATGACAGTGGAGAAGGTATTTTATAATTCTTATATCTACAAGCACAAAAAGGATTCTAATTGGCATAGTAATTGTAGTAGATCTAGAGTAACACTTTTATTTTTATTTTTTGTTTTGCATATGTTCTGAAGTTTCATCTTTACGTGCAGTTAACAACGGCCACATTAATGACAATTTGAAGGGTGCTGAAGAAAGGATTATGAGAGGTTTCTAAGTCGACGAAAAGTATTAAAGAAGAGGTTTTAGAGAGTGCAAAGTCATAGTGACCAGCTGCGCATTCAACAGGAGGATGCATATACTGGTTCTGCAGTTAGTGAACTGAAAAATGCTAAGGCTGAACACTCAAGCAATTTGGAACTTGATGCTGGAAGTGAATCGCGAAAGATGGCCAGCTCGAGAACCTTAACATTGATGTGAAGATGAAACATCCAGGGAATTTGTTGGGTTTACTGCTCAAGCTGAGCTTTGAAGATAGCATATGCGAGGATATGTTGGAGAAGTCTGACACCGAGTCATGACTCAAGCTGATAAGTTTAGTCTAGATAACAATGGTGGAGTGAATCTGAAGGTACTCGTATGGAAGATGAAATGTCTGAACAGTCAGATTTTGAGCCGCACTGCTGATAGATAATTTGGAGAATGAATCTGAAGGTACCACAGAAGATGAGATGCCAGAAGATCTGACTTCGAGCCAATTGCTCAAGAAGATCAACCTAGCTTGAAAACGATGTGGAGGGTAATCTGAAGGTAGCTCACAGAAGATGAGATGCCAGAAAGAGCCTGATTTTGAGACACTGCACAAGATGATCAGCCTAGTCTGGAAATCATGTGGCGAGTAACTGGCTGAGAATCTGGACACAACCAACTGATTCTGCTCGGTAATGCATCTTGGGTTGAAAAGCCTGAAGATGTCCATACCAAAGATCTGATCTCCAACATGTTCGACACTGAGTCTACTATTGAAGCTACTACAAGTGTACGTATCGAAAAGAATTTGGGCCAGCAAAGTCTGCGACAATTGAAGCGGATGCTCAAGGAGCAAATACAACAAGTGAGTTTTTCAGGCATTTCAGTCTTTTGATTTTTGCTCAGTTACCTCACTTGAGTACTTGAATGCTGACATTAATTTCTCATTGTAATATTGTAGACAAAATCATTGACAGCGAAAATGRACAATTTGACACTGGAAGAGACTAAGGTCCCACTCGCCAAAGTGGAAGAAGCAGAAGAGTGTCTTGTGGAGTCTGAKAGTGTTGCATCTGGTATGTATTAATCTTCCTTTTCGTCAGTTCACATCATCATGTTCCAAAAGACTTTGAATAGTTGATTTTTCCTTAAGTTTGAAAGATGTTACTATGTTAGAGCAATCCAAGCGAAGTACACATTAGTTGATGTTTCCATTATCATCCTTCAATTACCATTTTGTAGCCTTGAAATTCAAAGTTCAGACTCTGAACGCGGAAATTTTTGCTGTGCAGGGAATGCTGAGGCTCCTGTTCCTGTTCCCGAGATGATAGCTGAAACTGAAATCACCGCAGAAGAAGCTAAAGATGATGATGAGGTTTCAGCACTAAGCMCGGTTGACATCCTCCTGGACAATGAAGTGATACCTGAAGATGCAGTAACAGGTAACATTGATGTCACCATATGCCCTCCTGAAGCAACACCAAGCAAACTTTCTAGCATGACTAAGAAGCCATTGCTACTCACACCAAAATCTACAAGCAAAACGCCGATTTCAGCTAGAAGAWTGAGCATTTTTGATAACAAGGAGAACATTGACAATAGTGTCCCTAGAGCTGAACCTGGGAAAATCAAGATTGCTGTTACTGACAGTCTGAACATTCTTTCTCCTCTGAGCATGCAAAAGCTAAAAAGGGATTTCAAGGTGAGATGCTTCCTAACATTAGTTTCTATTTCGAAATTTTTAATATTAATACATTGCTGCATAAACATCTGTCTGCTTTTACTGATACTGATACTGTCAATTTTTGTGTTGTGATATGCAAACATTCTCAGAGAAAGAAACAAGCATGTAGCACAACGTGGAAAACCACTGCCCCATGGCCAGCCCATGACTGAAGACCTGAACAGAAGCTTTGTTAGTCCTCAATCGTCTAGTTAACAATCGTGTCGCTATCGTCGGAGAGTTAAATTTGGTTTACCTTCAATTGTGTTTTGGTTACTCCTATACTAGTTGTTCATTTTTTCAGTGCACAAACATATAAGTTGTGATATAAACAATAATCGCCTCTTTTGATAGATCAAAATCTCTAATCATCTAGTGTTGTATTAGTACCTGGGAGATTCATAAATTTTTTCAGTGACAAAATATATTCCGTGTATGATTATTGAAGTATTTGCAAACACGATTCGCTAATTTTGAACACGAGCAGCTAGCTCAACATCCAATTCAGTTTTCAGAGTGTTGAAATGTGAAATTTAGAGAAGAATAGTTGAGAGAAAACTGAATCAAGATTTTGTAATTACTTATTTATGAGAGTTGAGGTTACCTCTCTATCTACAGCATCTAGAAGCAAGAGGGAGCTTCTGTTCTGTTTATTTGTTACTAACATATTTTAGATATATAAATATTCTGCTAATCCATCTTAAGCTAATTATTCGCCCAAGTTTGAGGCCTGCGTTTGCATCCACATTCTAAGCCCATAGGGCTTTCATTGAGGGATGTGTTGTATATAACATTATTCTGTGCCTTCCACCATCAGCTTAAGCTTTTGATTGAATGGTTTTCCGTATTTTTATTTGGTTAACACATACACTCTCAATTTTACAATACTCACTAAGTATCAAATATATGTTAAGAGGAGTACTGTATAGAGCTGATACATTTATATTTAGTTGGATTTTGTATGATGCATATGATCTTCTGATCTGTTTGAATTTAATCGCAAAACCACCATCCGTCCATGCTCCTCATCTAACAACTCTGGCCTTCATAGGTCTTTTCGCACTGTTGTCTTCCCTAACTCCCATCAGTTTTCCTAATCATTTATAGAGTTTGTTTCATAACGTAACATAGCTTTATCATATTACATCATTTAACCCAATTATATAAGAGTCCAATAAACTAACATTAACTAGTTTTATTTAGGAATATCCTATGATGCAATAAAAATGTGAAGAAAATACTACATACATGAATCATAACCGAGTATATATATAAATTTATGTACCCAATATATATTAACAAGTATTTTTTGATAATAAAAATACTTATTAAAATTCATAATTCCAATAGATTACTCCAAGTATTTTATTTTTTTTATTTTAAGTGATTAACTTTTTAATAAAGACAAAAAATAATGTAAACCATTATTATTTATATATTATAAAATAGCAAATGAATTGAATACATTCATAGCGTATTTGGTGCCTAGTATATACATACAATTTTCCACCCTTTAATTTTCCTCATATTTGTTTATAATACAAATTGTTTTTTTTTATATCAATAACAATAATATAAAAATTAGATTATAAAAAAACTAAACTTTTATAAGTGTGTGCAAAAAGGTTTTTTAATTTTTTTTATAAAAGATAATTAATTAACAATCTATAACATAAACATTGTGAAATTATAATGGAGATTATATATCACTTCATGTGAGATGGAGGAGGGGTTTTATATCTTAGTAGGAGATACAGAATAATTGCGTACTATATTCCCTATTTCCATTGATTCAAATTTTTAGGCGATTTCAAGCAATTGGTTGTTTACTAACGAATAAAAGTAGTTGTTTTATTATGTTGGTTTTGGTTTGGTTGTTTACTTTAATCGGGACCCTTTGTATTTAAGTTGTCAGTTAATAATTAAAAATCAAAAATAGAAAAATGGAAAATCATTTAGATATGCCGGATACTACATCAAGAGTCGTCTTTCAAAGACCATTTGAAGATCGTTCAAGTTGACTCGTCACAGCTCCAGCCATGGTCAGGCGCAACCATGTCTGGACCTGTATTGACGCACCTTAGCGTCTTCAAATGCTCTGTCACGGATCCTCCAATGTTATCCGGCATTACGCTCTATTCCAAGAGTTACGACGGATTGTATTATCATGTGTGCAATGCTAATAAAGTTGGGTATTGTGGTAGTTTCACACATAAAGCGACTTCATTTCTAGTAAATAAATTGACTTTTCATATAGTTATTCCCGTAATCTTATGGTAAGTTTGACCGTTAGTAAATACTACCTGCCTCATACTTCTTTTATGTGTTGTGGACAAGCCCTTTATAATTATTGATATATAGAGAGGTTTTGAAATATTTCCTCATGGAATTTGCTTACATATCATTGACAAGTTTCTTAGGAATTTACATTAATTTATTGTTCTTAGGACGATCTTGTTAGTTAATTAATCTCATTCCCTTTGTCTAAACCCAGTTTGAAATATATAGTGGAGAGGAAGATACTCTAAGGTTCATTTTTCTTAATTACTCTTTTCTCATCTTAATTTGTTTAAACTCTTCCTGTCGAGAAAAATTATAAAATTCAATTGCTTCATAATAAAATGCTCACTTGACCTTCTTGGTGCTACAGATCTCTATATTAGAGCTAAATATTATAATAGCTAATGAATATATATGTAATATAAAGCAACACTACCTATTATTACTAAATAAAAATAAAAAAAATATTTTTTTTTAAAGAAAAAGGGATAGTATTATAAACAATGAAGCTTATCATTACATCAAAAGCACGATAGTTAGACTATCAGCACACCAAACCATACTCTATCCCCAAATCTATGGATGAATATTTAGCCAAAGCGTGAGCTTAACACATTCCCACGCCTTCTTAACATCACCAATCCAGAATCAAACAAATTAAAATAGCTAAATTATCACATATAATATTGGAAATGAGTAATATCAACTTGCTGCTCCTCGAGGGATTAACAACACCAAGGGCAATCACTTTAACCATTAAACCGTCACCCGTAAACTTACTCTAATTCCAATTGGATTATACATCAAATTGCAATTTCGTATTCGTTGCGGAACCAAAAATAGTGAGTTATAGTTCATAACATCAAATTTTTTGGTTTTATAATTCGTTGTTGAAGCCAAAAAATCGGTTGAGTTTCATCGACATGTGTTAATTCAAATATCTCACTCAATTTATAATGACATTCATATTTTTCGGATTACTTTAAATTTCGAATCTAGGTGATTTTGTGTGACATTGTACTTGTATTGTATGTCATCTAAAATCCATGTTTGTTGTTTTTTTTTTTTCATTTTGTAATGCTGTTTTATGATGTGTTGTGTTTATGATAGTTTCTGGGTTGTCTCATTATTGTTCAGGAGTTAGTTGCCTTTCCATTACTCAAAGCAAGGAAAGCTTTTGTACATGACACGAACACGAAGAAGATAGAATAATAAATAATTTGGGAATATTATAAGTTTATTTTCGAAAAGCTAATACAGTAGTTAATGAGCAAATTAAGCCAGGATTACTTCTGTTCAATAAGAATTAATCAATTTTATTACGAATCAACTACCCATAATTAAGGGGTACGAGTGGAAAGAAAAAAAAAGCTGGCACAGATGAAAAACCGCAATAGTTTAGGGGATATCGAGAAAAACCCTTAAGAAAAAGATTCAAATAAATATATGGTATATCATATAACCACACTTGTCCTCTAAAAAAGAATTTTTTTCTTCTAGATACTCCTAAATTTTCTTTTTTTCTAATATTATTGTACCCGAGTTTTTTTTCCTTGTAATCACCTCGACCTTTGGAAAAGATGAAATGCCCATACTTCGAGAAAAGTTTTTGACGCCTATTAGTTTTTTTTTTTAACCATTAATTATTATATAACAACCTTATCTTCCTCCCCTCTTTCCTTATCTTTCCTAATCTTCTCCTCCATGTTTACTCCACCAAATCAACCATTTTCCTCCTATAACCACCTTTCCGCCAACCTATTCGAACCACTCACACCAATTGACAAACACAAACGAATCTAATAGCGATTTTTATCTAATATTCACACAAAATCAGCATAAAACCAAACAGAAAATTCAACAAATTCGCTATTACTACTTCGTACAAGATCAACAAATTCGGCTTGCAAATTTGTAGAAATCGAAGTAATTCAGAGCAAAAAATGAAAAAATCGTTTTAGCCTTAATGCTTGACTTAAAAAAATCAGGTTAGCTAGGAGGGAATCCGAAATGGGCTTGGTGTGAATTCCATGTCCCTTGACTGCCGACAATCCACCACCATCTCTTCTCCTATCTTTTGAGGAAATCGTAGAGTGTGTGTATATGTTCTCGAAATATTATTGTCCATATTTTCTTGCTGTCTTGAAAGTAGTTCAATCCAAATAATTTTTTTAAATTATTTAGCTTTATGAATCTTTAATATTTAATGTGTATCCATTTGCTTTTGAACAATCTAATAATTGATAAATTCAGTTGTTATGTATCCTAAAATATATGGTATGTCATTTTTAGTTGTGAAGTTAATTATTAGTGTTAATTGTTTTGAATTAGTAGTTAATTAGATTAAGACATTTCATCTATTTATCAAAGGTCTTGGGTACTTTACGTAGGAATAAAAAATCGGAGTACAGGAAGAAAATATCCAAAAAAAAAAATAACCACACGCCACTAGATATCTGTATAACTTAACACCACAAAGACTCATTCCTCCTTATCAAAGGAATTTCATGCAAAAAAGTGGGATAATAACAATACAACCGCTTTATTTTAGTCCTGCTAAACTGATTTACTATACTAGGTTTGCTGTTTCGTACTTTTTTTAGCACATCTCCCAAAATTCACATTAAACCGTTTCTTTGATTTTCGTCTTTTGGCATTATACGTCAAATTCGTTGTAATTTATCACATTATTCTTGTAATTTATAAATTGTGTTTCAATTTGCATTTATATTCGTTTGTCAATGTTGTGTTGACAATTTTTGAAGAAACTATTGATTTCATTTGAAATACGAAATTGTTTTTTAATTGCTGCTGCTGTTGTGTTTATTTGGCTGCAGCTAGCAGATTAGTATTGGGCTGCATTATTGCAGCAGTTTGCACCAGTATAGCCTACTTAAAACTTGATTGGGTTTAAATGTGAGTTCACTTTGCTCTTTATAAACCCTTTATGCTCTAAAACCCCTTTTGCTTGTTGTTGTTGATTTGGGTGTTTTGTTCGTTTTATATCAGCTGTTTGTATGTTGTATATGAATATATGATTAGGTGTGATTCACATTCAATTATGTACATCTTTTTAGACATTTTATTTCATTATTACTGGATAATTAAGTTTCGTTAATGAGTAGAAAGTTTAATTTGTGAAATTTTTGTAAAAGTTTGACCTTTTTGTTTTAGATTGATGTAGGGTTTGTCATAAGAAAAGCGTATCTACCATCTTTTGTTATGTTGCCCATTTGGTGCGAGCCAAACTCGAAGAGTGATCCAAGTTTTTATAATGTTGTTTCATCGAAAGGTTTTTTTACTTGTTTAAATAAGCGACGCACCCTCCTAATTCTGCGTCTGTCTTTCTTGCGTTAAGATGATATAATCTCTTTTCAAGTTTTAAGTTACGCTAAACAACATACAAAATTTAGTAGTTTGATTTGAAGAATTTTGACAGAAGATGGATTAAAAAATTGTTACCTATATATGTACTGTTTTCCAAAACTTTCAACTTAGAAATAATCTCTTATATATCCAGAATATTATTACTCTAAGTTCATTACACTCGTAGCATACAACTCCAAATATATTACTATGCATATTATTTAAACCTGCAAATGCTCCCTTATCATTGTGACAATAATAACAACAACTTACATTTAAAGCACAATAAATGTAACAAAATTAATACAAAACTGAATATTAAAGATCTAAGCTTACCATTAACAGAGGCTAGTGTGCATATTGATTTAGTCGAGCCTCATCTACGATCCAAACGATTTAGGTGGAAAAAAAAGAGAACTTTTCTATTTTTTTTGTTTGTATTTTGAATAATAATACAAGCATAGTACCCTTTTTATTATTGACTCATGAATGACCAAATGATTTTCTAAAGGACGGAAGAAAACTGGTTGAAACAATTTCTGTAATTCTTTGTATTTACTATGAAGTTATTTTATTAGTACCTGAGTTGCAACTTTTGCAACTGTGTACTCAAATTGCAACTTTGTGAAAGTATAGCCTAGTATGACTTACTCCGCGAACTTAGTAATTGCTCAATGTAACCAATCAAAACAAACACCGTAATCCAAACATAACCCTGCCTTAAACCACCCAAATCACCCCATCACCCCCACTCATTTGCAACAATTCAAATTTTCTCTCTCTCTCTCTCTCTTCTCTCTATCTCTCTCTTCCTTTTTATATTACTTTATATATCAATATATATACACATCACCCCAGGCCATTGCACACTGCCTGCATTAAATTCATCCCTGAATTGTCCTACATACTTCCTGACTTGACACATTCCTGAATTATTTGTTAAATAACAGTATCCACCTTGCTTATATTGTGTTTAAAAAAAAAAAGAACTTAATATGTCACTATGAATGTAGGAAAGTTTCTGATTGACTTAAGTATCTCATTTTACCACAATTAGGGACTAGCAGATTACACAGGCTCCCTTTTCTTCAAGAAAGAGGAATAAAAAAACTATCCTCCAATGGCCAAAACCAATCTTGATAATAAATTCATAATCTCATCCTCATTCATCTTTACTAATCATCAATCTTAAGTTATGTATGTAATGCTTTAATGATTATTGACTGAGATCCAAATGCATTTCAAGAAGCTTGTTATACGGCATTTGCGCGTTAAAACACCATGTCAAGTAAAAAAGCAATTTAGTAATTTCGTAATTGACATTGAAATTAGTAATGGTCTTACCTAATTATCTATTATTAGGTATGATGAGTGTCTAAGCTTACATAATACATACTGATTGCACACCCTGATCTTCCTCTTATAGAGCCAGTCTATTCATTATATATGTCTCCCACATTAACATACTCCACACTAAGACTATTTAAACATAGTGATTCTATTGGTCTGCCTCCACTTTGCATCATGGTCAACACCTTGCAGCTACCAACTTGTTGCATGGAAGTAAAGATGATACAAGATGCATCTAGACTAATCCAGAAGCCTGCAAGTTGGTGTGGAGTCTACTAACTGATCAAGCAGCTAAGTAACTTAGTGTAACAACCTCTAACAAGATACTTTCTGCTAAGCATTCTTTCTTAAAAATTACAACACCTCAGAGTTCATTATTAGATCTTTTGTTTTGGATTGTAATAATGTACTAGTTTTAGATTTGTATATATGGGCTGAGGATGCTCCTATCAAGTATATAAGTAATAGAGTAGAGTAAGATGTCACACTTCAAGTATAGTAGTAGGATTAAATGAATTTAAACTCACAACTTTAGCCTTTTATTCTCTTTTTTTGTTGTTAGATGTTGCACTATTTGTGGGAAGATCCTTGATGAAGAAATATACTCAAATGAGCCAAGTTTTATAAAAAATGCAGCAGGGCAGGTGTGTATCATGTGTTYGAAGAGTTRTTTTCACTGTTTGCTAAAGAATCATTCATTAAAGCATTATYGTGGTTTTCTTTATTGCAGAGTCAGATGGCTGGGAATTATGTGAGGACTATACAGAATGATAATTCAGTCTCACGGGAGAGGACACTTGGAAGGGGTATGTAGTGGCCATTGGCCAGCATTGCATTCATGTTACAATTGTTTCTTTATTATCTTTTTCTGGATTATCATTAGGGAAATTTCCATTGATGACCTTGTAGGTTTGAGTTTTCTCATTAGGCAACACTTGATGTTGTAAACAATCCTGGTTTCTTTCAGTTCCTAAATGTGACTTGCTTGCCTAATTCCGTTAATTGGTTATCTTAGTTAAAACTTAACAATTATTATTATTTAGGGAAATCTCATCGATGGTCTTGTACTTTTGTATTTCCCGTGGTAAACTTGCGGTTTATAATTGTTTACTCACATTTAAAGGTTAGTTGACGGAATAAGGTAAGGGGAAAGTAATGTTTAGGAAATTGACGAAACCTTAGGGTCATTTATGGGATTCTAAAAATACAAGGTTATTAATGAGAGAACTCAAACTACAAGGTAACCAATGAGAATTTCCCGTTTCTATATATAATTACTTTGTTTATTTGTTGAATTGCTGTATCTCTACATCATTGTTATACATCAATAAAACCCCAATTTGGAAGCCCAAATTGGTAAAACTTATACTTGGCAAATAGTTTTGGTGTTTCCAGCACCATAGTTTTATGATGTCAACGTTCAATTTCTATTGTTACAGCCCATGATAACATTCTTGGTTTGATGGATAAGTTGGGAGTGGGTGGTGGAGACAAATAGCACAACCAGCTACACGTTCTATGAAGTGAGTCAATTGAACTATAGAATATCATGTTATTGGCATTATTTATACATGGTCAATGTCATCATATTGATATGACTTTTACACGTTATTAAAGATAGCTCTTGACAAGAATTTTGTGCGGGGACGTAGATCTGACCAAGTTCAAGCAGCATGTCTTTACATTGCTTGTCGGTAAGTTTTATTATTGTTGCTCTTGCATTAATCTGATTACGTATTAATTTGCATTTAGCACAGTTGTATGTCTCATTAAGTAAAGGTATTGGTGCATTGGTGTTGAAGTGATGCAATGGACAGTTGAAGAGGATTGTTGGAATTTTATCTCTCAATTTTTGAGTATATTTGTTTGCAATGTAGTTTGACCGTCAAAACTCTTATTATTCTATTTCTATGCCTGTTGATCTTTGCTTTAATTTGAAAAGCAACATTAAGATATTATGTATGGGATGTTTACAAGGAGCACTTGTGCTTTTGTATTTGTAGCAGGGTATTTGTCTGTAAAGTGGTGTAGCTGATAGGTCGTGAACCATCATAAATCGTTTGTAAGTTTTTCAAGCAATAGGAGATGCTAAACATGCATTAGCTTAGCTTCTTCATGTCTTGACTGGTTTATTCTGGAATTCAAGATTTAGAACTTAAAATCTCTACCGTGATATACATGTTTTTATCCACTTACTATAGGTGGGAAGCAAATCAACTTTATGAATCATGATATACATGTTTTCATTTTATTAGCCACTTCATTTAAGTAGAGCATAAATTTTTAATTAGTAAAGATTTTACTAAGCTCTTGTGGGAATTTTATATATGCAGGGAAAACAACAAACCATTCTTACTTATTGAATTTTCAGAGGCATTGGAGTCAATGTGAAGGCTGTTATCTCCTGCCTGGAATCTGGATCATATGCTTGTCTGCTCTGCATACATGAATTTATTTGGGCATATCTTTTGCACCCCTCTTTTCTTTCTGTGCATGCATCCATTGTGAATATTGTATAAATCTCTTGATGTCAATTTATTGCATATCCTGATTTAATCTCCACTGCAGCTATGTTCTAGGTGCTGTATTTTTGCAGCTCTGTAAAGTACTGCATCTTCAAGAGCACCCATTGTTCAGAAACCAGTAGATCAAGTTTGTTTATCATCGGTTTCTAGTGGTATGCATTTTTTCTTTCCATTGATTACAGATTCTGAATGTCTTAGAGCATATCACATTTTTCTATCCGCCAGTTTGTACAATTTCTGTCTCTTTTTTTATTTCATCTGCTTAACCCTGAGGCCTAAATGAAGTTTGTTTGATTTCTTCTATCTCTTTGTTTCATGTTAGTAGTCTCATTTGTCCCCTAGTTTATCCAAATTATGTTGTTTGCAAATAAAATCTTTTTTTAGTGCACTGAATTACTGAATTTCCCTCAATCTTTGCTAAGTTTTATGAACTTAATGTGGATTAGAGTTTAGAGTAGTCTTTTGGGTGCGTCTATGTTTTGACAGATAAAGTCTATATTGCCGAAGAAATTATAGACATACGATAGCCTTAATTTGTTAGAATCATGCATGAGCCTTACTAATGAAAGATGGATAAGCACATTAATTACTAGTCATAGGTTTGGAGCTCAAAGTCTGTCAGTTTCCCTTTTTCATAGCTAACAGAAGTACAAACCATCTGTCCATGTATTTTGCCTAACTAATGCTAAACAAAGAAAAATTAAGTGCTACATAAATGATACAGAAAGTAACTTGATCTTGGGTCTGCAGAGATACAAGTCTAAAAGTCCTTTGTTTGAGTTTGATTGTCTGGGACTGTTGCGTCTGTAGCTCCGGAGCTGTGAAGAAAAAAGCTTTGTTATATAGCCTTGGACCTGCAACCCCTTATATGTGATAGTCGTTAAATTCTGATGCTTATTTATAATTTTATCTGCGGGATTTTACTACACTCCGTGCACTGTAAGACCATTGCCATGGAGGTGCAGCATTACCATAATGTTTACTTTCATCATGTACGGTAGCAATCTTGAGATGCATATCAAGTTGTTATTTATCTTATCCTAATTCATGAGAGCTCTGGAGAAGTTCAAGTTCCGCTAATTGCTGGTGCATTGTTTATTGCACTAAACTTCATAAATATCAGTAGCCTAAACTTAATTCGGAGACCTTAACTGTTGGATGGAAAATGAACTATATAACTTATGGCAGGAAATTTACTAAGGAATAACGTACTTATCATTGCATGACTTGAAGAGAGCATATGAAGTCCTCTAACCTTTTAACTCATTTTTTGAAGGCCTATTGGGAGAAGTAATCATGACGTAGAGAAGACTGCTTTACGGATTATGGCAAGTATGAAACTAAATTGGATGCAGGTAATTACCATCGTCTCTATCACGCAGCTCTCTGCCTCTCTCTTGACTCTCTCTGGACTTAGGAAGAAAACACAGAAGTTGTTGGTACTAGAACTGTTTGTAGAACGTTAAATTGAAATTAGTTGACAATTGGAGTTGCAGTGGCACAGAATACTGGCTTGAAGTATAACTAGACAACGCAAGATAGAGTTGTAGCATCTTATAAAATTGAATTAACAATGGGTCTGGTATGGCTGATGAAAAATTTGGTCTTGAGAAATTCTTATCCAAGTTTTCTAGGTTGCAAATACGGGGTACTTCAACCTCTATTTTTGTATGCCTGTTTGTTTTGAATTAAGTACAGATTGTTGAAAAGAAATCTTCAATACAGAGCTTCATCTTTACAACTGCATCACAATGATTTCACATGCATGAAAGTGTACTGGTATTCTTTGAACATTATAACTTCCATCAATAAATTGAAGTGAAAGATCATAAGACACCAGATTCAGAGTCAATTATTTCTGCCTAATTAATCCTGTTTGTGTAATGATTGTAGCTAGGGTATCAGTTGCGGCAGGTATTTTTTTGACRTGATTTTGTGTTTTCAATATCGTTTAGCTGCCAGCATTCAGTARCCAATTTGTTGGTTGAACTGTTGAAGGGTCATACTACTTAATGTTCTTAGTTTTCCATATTATTTATATTGCTGTTCATACGGAGGTCTTTAGTTCTTCTATAATAATTGACAATTATTGATAACATGCAGACTGGTAGAAAACCTAGTGGCTTATGCGGTGCTGCACTGTACATATCTTCTCTGTCACATGGTTTTACTTTCTCAAAGGCCAAGATAGTGAGTGTTCTTTCTTTCTTAAATACTTTCTGCTAATCTCCTTTTGAAATTGATGACAAGAATGTGTCTTACTCCTGAACAACTTTCTTTCTTTGCAGCTTATTGCTGTTCCTTGCTGTATCCGTTTTTAAAATTTAAAATTTGCTGTTTTCCATTCTTGTATCCACGCGTCCCTACTCCTGTCCGGTGCATGCGCAGTGGCACAACAGATTTTTCATATTCAGTTCATAATTTAGAAGAATTTATCCCCTTTTTGCTCCCTTGTCTCGCAACATGAATTAAGAATGTAAATTTACAAATGATTGAGCAATGAGTCTTGGTACAAACACTAAGGCAGATATAGGCATTTGGCAGGGCATGACATGATGACAGTATATAGCTGTAATACTTTAAAAAGGATAATAGATCATCTGATAATGCTAGGGATGGAGAGATACATAACCATTAAGATCATGCTTAGAAGGGTATTTTTGAGGGATGGATTTTTTTTTTTTTTTTGTCAATGTATTTAGTTAAGGTTAACTCGTATCAAGTCTTAATAATCCAAGAAGTGGAGTCGGGTTGCATGAACCAAAAATGACTAATTTAATTATGTAAACATAAAGTAAAAAATTGAATTGATAGGAAGTAATTTATTTCGTTATTTTCTGTACAATAATGTGATTTTGATTTTCTTCATGCTTGTCTTTTGGAACAAAATCGATTGTGGCTGCATTCATGTGCAAGTTTTTTCCCCTGCTTTGAGCCGGATAGCTTGCTTGGTTCTTTGGACTTGTTTTCTGCAATGATATGGTCTGCTTTATGTATTGTCTGATTGTCTCAATAGTGTTGACCATCTGAGACAAGAACTCTGAAACTAAGTAAGGAGCTTAGTTTCAGATCCTTGAAGCGTGCAATTGACATAATAATGGGTTTTTTTGATTAGCTATTAATGGGATCAGTTTGAAAGTCTCACCTTGCTTTAGAGCATCTTACTAGGCATGTAAGTTAAATATCGGTCTTTCATGCTTTCATTTACACGATTCACCATTTGTGGGCAGGTAAAGATTGTACATATTTTGTGAAGCCACGTTGACCAGAAGGTTAATTGAATTTGAGGGACAAGAATCAGGTGGCTTACGTGCGTGTCATTATATATCTATTTGATAATAATTTGAATCATTTTTTCCTTCTCAACTTAACTTGTCTGCTTCTTAGTCTACTTGGAGTCCTTGCTCTGTGCGGGTGTGTATTTTTGGGTTTTGTACGGATGGAAATTTAGTAATTTCTTAGTCTACTGGGTGGCAGCATCCTGTAATGGCAGTGGCTCAGTATCAAAGTCTGCCTTTTCATTAGCATATTAAACTGAATTTGGTGTAACAGATAGAGGAACTCAATGAAAAAGCTGAAGGACTCGAGAAGAATCACTAGTAGGTTAACATGCTAAACTTTGGGGTTAGCATTTCTAAAGAGAGGCTTGCTTTGTGAACACAAGGGTAGTGAAAACCTCATTTTGCTCATGGATTAATGTGACACTTGCTATCATGAGGTACGTTCTACTTTTATTCGGGCTATTGACTTATTGATGTTTATTTTATGTGCTGTTTATCATTCATTATTCATTTGTGCTTGTGATGCAGTTTATAAATATTCAGGAGTCTGGATGGGGGATCAGACACCCCAGCTTTCCAGCGTGCTGAGAAGAAAGATTAAGCCATGACATGTGCGAACTGAATGGAGCGGATTCTGTTTTAGAGACCGCTCTAGAGGGGAACAATTACAAAATCCTAAATGTATTGTCCATTTTTTCTTTCATTTTATTAATATATTTTTCCTCATCTACTTCAGTAGTTTCAATTTTATATTAACTCCACAACTTTCCCTTATTGTTTTACTCTTTGGTATGCCATTGTTGTAGAATAACACGAGTGGTTCTCACGACATCCTATTCTTGTACTATGTAATTTGCCAGTTGATTATCGTATAATGATAGATGTCCTAAATAATCAAATAATGTGAGACAGATATTGTGTTCACCTTGTGTCTCTGGTTTTTCTTACTTCTCTTGTTTTTCTTTCTTTTTTTTAAGTTTTTTTATCCTTTTGATTAGATGAGAAAGAAACAAGACTGGATTCTGTGGATTGACCAATCAACAGTAGCAGGTTTCTCTTGTTCGTGTTTCTATTCTGCCTTTGAAGTTACAATTCTGAATCTGGTTTTCATAACAGGTATCCCTTGATTTATTAGAGCAAAAGCTCAAGCGTGAGGCATTGATGGATCTAGTGAGGAAATTTGATAAAACTGATCACATGGGTATTGAAACTGATGATCAGGAAACTTTTCGACATTGACGGACGATGAGGTATAATGTTATTTTGTCTCTCTTTTCCAATATAATTTGTCTCTTTCATGTCGTAGGTAATTTTGAAAAATAAGCAACTGAAGCAGTGCGGCTGAGATGAATTTGTATTGATACAGTAAAGAAATTAGAAATGCGCCGAGAACAGTAGCTGAGGGAATGTGGGAGGAAGAAGAGGGAGTCGTGTGAATGTTTGAGAAGTGTTTATTATGGTGTTACTAATTTATTTTCTTTATCCATAAATTATTTTGCATGAGAAGGCTTCCTGTACATTCAGATTTGTCGTCGTTTGTTGACCTTATGCCTTCTGGATGCTTAACTACAATTGTTTTTATAGCTTGCATCTTTTTTTTTGCTTCTGCCTCACCCTTTTTCTATCTTTCCAAAGTGTCTTTGTATATTTCAGAATACGAGTCTGTTGCTTTTGATATAAAATAGAGGAAAATAAACATGAAGCACATTTATATTTTCTGTAGATTTGCGCAAAAACATGTCCTAACACCTTTTTTTTTTTTTTTAACATTTGGGATTTCAAGGTTATGGTTACTTGCATAATGAAGAGGAGAAGCGCTATAAGAAGATTATTGGGAGCAAATGAATCGGATCTTGAGTAATGTTTATATTTTAAAAGAAAATTAATCACTTCATAAAATTAATTAATATAGCTTTTCCTTTGGTGCTTATTTATGTGTCATATGTTCTCTTTACTTTCTTGCATGAGACTAGGATGGTGATGATTCTTGAGGCTTTGGTTGTGGGTATTATCAAACTTTCTGCAGCATAACTTGTCAATTTAATATTAATAATGGGCTATTGTTTAATCACAGTTGCATTTTCAAAGCAGTTGCTTAAGAAAAAAAAGAAGATTATATCCAAGTCACAGGACTTCAGCTAAGAGTAGAAGCAGATTGTCTACCTTATCTCATTGATTGTTAGTTGCATAATTGGAGCTTGCCATGATGTCATCGATTGGTTTTTCTGTAATCAATATTGTGGACCTATGATACTTTATTTCCTCATTCTATCTCAATGCTTGTGATGCAGTATTTGGCACAAAGTGTGGCACTTAGACACTTCATATTAACCATGTCTGGCAGCTTTGAGTAACATAATGGTGGACACTCTAGCTAAAACGTGGTAGAAGCCTTCACTGAATAATTAGAGCCTTAAGAGGAAGTGAGAATTACTTATTGTCCTTTTCTCAGACGAGGCACCAGTATGATGTCCTGAACTCTGAGTAAATTAACTAGTGTAGACTGATGTAGGTATTGCGTGGAATCTGAATTAGGGTTTTTGTTTATCCGTCACCACTTAAGAAGTCAGATTACTTGGATTTATTCTATGCTTCTTTTGTTACTATATATTTTTTGATGATTGATGTGGAACATCATATGTGCAGGAACAAGCAGCTAAAGAGCAGAAGCTGCTGCGAGGGAAGCAATGGAGCCCAAACTTGAGAATGGTTTGCAGAGGTGCTTGATGCCATGAAACTAAGAGATGAAGTTCCTGCGGCTTGTGCTAAGTTGAAAAAAGTGATTTTATTGTTTTGTGCTCTTTCGGTTCCCTAGATGGTAGATGGTTCAATTGGTCTACACTTTCTTTTTCTTCAGAATTTTTTCTTTGACTGGACATGTATACCTTTTATGGCTAATAGGAGTTCAAATAATGCTCAAGTCTTTGGATTTATCACTGACATTTTCCTAACAAGCTTTTACTTTCTCAATTATTACAGTATTGACTAGTGAGGCTGCATATAGCTGACCTCCCATTACCCTGTCCTGGGTGAACCCCTCTTTGGAGGCATGGGGTGATGTAGATATGTTTAATTCCTTAGTTCAGTGATTGAGAAAATTTTCTCCAAACCATTGTAGCATGATGAATAWTATAACATAACTAAGGTGACATTGAGCTTATAAGGAGATAAATATATYAGTTTGAATCTGAAATGGACTGTGAAAGTTAAGAAGAGGTCGAGAGAATATAGAATTTAGGATTGATTTATTATTGAGGATATATCAAGCATGTGGTTTGAACACTCCTGGATGGTAAATGAAACTGTACTAGTAAACTTCTGAGGTCCCTGGTACATTTTCCTCTCCATGTTTACCTCTATTTATAAACAGCCTTGATATTCCTTTTCCTTGTACTAATCCTTTCTCTTYTTCCCATGAGACTTGCTCATCATACAACCTTTTAGACATTGAAAAGTAAACTGTAGATTTATTTGGAGGGGGGAAAACTAGGAAAGTTGAATATTTTGAAGTGTTAAATGTAAATTTCCTACCCCGTCTTTTGTGAGGAGTCAAGATCTTCTATCCCACATTTTGTGACCATTTGTGTGACACTCAATTTTATTAGTTTTAATATATTTYGAAATCTATATTTGAAAGTTTTTAGCAAGAAATTGATAACACCCAATCACATAAAAGGTGATACAAGTGGTACTCATATTGCGAGGCAGAGTATTTTTATCGGTGTTTGTGTATGTATTGTGTGCATATGTAGTATTCGCTTACAATTATTTATATACAGCTTAAACAGTAGATGTTGCACAGGTCTAGTTATTCTTAGTCCTATCACTTTCCTTTACTAGAACCTAGATTTTCAGTCCTAGTGCCAAATCTTTTGTTCTTTTGCTTTGGCATGGGACCACAAATACTGTGTGTTCAATAATATTCTAATGGCAATTGGAGTGCTTAAGTTTACAGCATGGTACAATATGAGACTAATTATATCCTTATTAATATCCACTGTCAGGGGCGTCAGCAAAAAGAGCCGAAGAAGGGAAGAATAATTGACTGCTGCAGAAGCTGCCATCAGACACTAAGTAAAAAGGTACGCAATAATTCTTGTGCCTTATGATGAATTTGTGTTAGCTTTACATCTTTTTGAGAGCTTAAATTAATACATTATTATAAAGTTATATCAGTACTCTACTGAAGAAATTTGAATTTAAGAAGTTACATGACAAATGGAAATCTAAATAATTGGATTTTGCACTGTAAGACAAGCACTAACAGTCATTGCTGAATATTCAGCCTTTTTAAAGTTGACATTTGTAGCTGCGAAGTGCCCACCATTGATCCATTAAGAACATGTGCCTCCACAGAAAGCTCTTGATAATCTCGAGATTTTTTTATTTTTTTTATTTGTTTTTTATTAATATAATATAAGGGGAAAAAACTGAGAAAAACATATAACGATGATCTTTAATTTCCTTAATAGAGTCTAGGCTTGAGAGAGTGAAGAGGGAAGCTAGAGTTTGCTATTTACATGTGATCACTACTCAGCTAAAGAAATTTGTTGGTTTTCAGAGGAGCAGTTTTAGGCTAATTCACGACAGATTGAAGGAAATTTTTTTGATGAACTGTAAGTTCTCAAGTTTCTTTGTTGTTTCTTTTATTTATTAATTTTGACATTTGAATTGAACCACATCCATAACTGTTGTTGCCTCATCTCTAATTATAGTGATGGTTTACTCCATGGCTGCATGCATCTATTAGGCAGATGGGAGGGATATCCACTTCTTTTTGTATGCAACATTCGTGCTGTGTTTCATTTTTATATTTTTCCTTTTGCTTGTTTGATGGGTGAAGATGCAAATTTCAATAGACCCTTAAACAAATCAATTTTGCAGATTTGATTGATGTACTTCTTTCGTTTCTTTTTTAATCGCAACAAATTCTTGTTGAAAAAATTGGTTGAGTGTGTGAAACAGGATTAGAGAGAGAACTGGGCATGTGATCAAGACTCAAAGAGAGATTAAAAAAGAAATGACTTGCAAAAGAGGAAAGAAAATATTGTTGCTATTAGTTTGTATTTCAAAGAAGAGTGTTTGTGTGTGCCTATCCATTCGTGAACCATTGATTGTTGGTAGATAGATATAATGTGATATTAGCGCTTTTACTCTTTCACCTATATTTTCGCTTAGCATTTAGGTTTGAGTCTTATGTTTGTGGAATGAAGTGGTGGCAGGCTTGCTACTCTTTCAACCTATGATTTTTGTTTGAGATGAGGTGGATGACAATTGTTTTTGGTTGCTTGTATTGCAGATTAACAAGATGCTCAAAGAAGAGTAGAACGAAACTGATTTTGAATAGTAGCAGTATCTCAGACTAGGTAAAAGTGAAGTTGAAGCGGGATGATTGAGGACGATTGGGAACAGTGGATGAATATGATGAACTGAATGAATATGGAGATTACAATGATGATCTATATTTTGGTAGAAGAGGAAGGAGGATTTGATGGAGTTTGTTTCTAGACAACAGCTGCCTGCATGTACCATGCGATCGTGCAACCACAATATCTTATTGTTTAACTAGATTTACAGGAATTTTTTTTAAAAATATAACTTGATAATATTATTCTTTGCAGTGTAAACTAAATTACTCCAATTAGAAAGTTAATGTAGATAATACATCAATTTAGAATGGGTGTTCACTGTTATTTTTTTATTTTTCCTTGTGAAATTACGACTTAGTCTTAACGGTCCATTGTATACGTACGCCGACATTAGTTAAGCTTCTTTTTTTTCGATCTGTAATTGAACTTATGGGATTTTTAAATATGCTGGCAGTGTCATCTAACACATTGAGTAAGAGTAGTTCTTTTGCATGACATTCAGTATATTTTTTCGATGCTGCAGCTTAAGGATATGCACAGGCGTGACATTGGTCTTATACAGTCTATTTTTATACTGAAGGAAAACTGGTTCTTGCTTATAGTGTTTATGCGTATGTTTTCCTCTCAATAATACAATCATAATTTGCCAATTATGTCTGAAGCTCTGCTGCAATACTTCAATCTGCCCTTTCGTTCAATACGTGGTTTCTTCCTTTTCATATATACGTATTTGACAATGCACGCGATGCAGTTGCTTGAATATTTTTATGCGATATTTTTTCTTTGTTTTGCATAAATTTGCTAACAGTAAAAAATAAACGTTAATAAACATATTAATTTCTATTAATGCCTTGCTTGTGTCTTGGTGACTAGGTCTCCCCAACCCAAATCTTTCTTTTTCTTTTAGTATCTAATTAATGATGGATGAAATTATTTTTTGAAGAAGTTGAATGTTATGATTTCAAGCCAATACATTGATATAAAAATAATGGTACGTATTGTTTGAATTTTTATGTAGAATAATAATATAGTTTCATTAATGCAATACTTCTGGTTTGATTTCATATATGTTTTGAGCAACTTTGTCTATGAATAGATGAACTTGTTTATTGATTGTTTTATGTATAAAGGTACTTAATTGTGTATTAATTATGAAAATATTTAATGGTATACATTTTTCAATTATTTTGTCTAGATAAACTGATTAACTTGTGAGTAATTTATTTCCATTTTTAGTGTTAAGTTTTATACCTAATTTGAATTTTAATATATTTTTAAAATGTAAATCATTAAGGATACCTAGGTAATTTCATAGGGGGACATCATTGCTTCCCCCTTGGCTTATATATAGAGATATACTATTTTAAAAAATTTAAAAGCTTAGCGAGACAAGCGTGAATGGTCTTGGGACAGTGATATCATAAGAAAACAACTGATGGTTCAGCAGAAAAGAGAACCATATTTTTCTTATGTGATATTATCGTGCTGTAATCTTATGGTTTCCAGCAGAAAAGAGAAACCATATTAAGGAAATCCAGGGTTCAGTGATGAAGGAGTATTTTGGAATTAATTGAAAGAGATAATTTGTTATAAGCAGTATTCTTTGTTTTCTACAATCATTTTGACAACGAAATGATTTCTGAGGCTACAACAAGTTCAGCAGCATACATTTTCTCACAATTTTCTAGCTCTTTTCATATGGAACTGTTTTGAACCGCCGCGCGAATGTAAGGCATTTCGTGTATGAATCATGACAATTGAGAAGCTCCTCGATAATAAAATAATTGTGTTATTAACGAAAAAAAACATTTACATGAATATTTACCGGCTTTCTAGAGAAACAACGACTAAAATCTTTAATGTACAATCATATTCTATAGTCTTATCTTCAAGACATCACCCGTCTTTGAGTTAATATTGGGTTGTATCAAGTTGACATTAACCAAAACTCAACTTTCCTCTAGTCTATCCTTCTTGCAGCAGTCTGCAGCAGTTGCAGCTCTTAATCTTACGTATCAAACTATCTGGCCACGAAACAAACTGCTACTCCTCAAGGATTGTAGAACATATGTGATTTACTTGAAGTGGAGCTTCGTTTCAAACCTACCTTCGGAAAATCATTCGCTCCTCAAACTGCAGCATTGGTCCTAGAGCAAGTGTCCTGAAAAGTTAACAAGTGTCAACTATGTTTAACATAGTTTTATTCTGATATTACAAGAAGCCTGTACACGAGCTTCATATCTCTCTGCAACAAATGGCAGGTTCACCCGTCATGTCAAGCTTCTAGTGGCTATATAACAAAGAACTTGCTACTATATCAGTCATATAATGAGAATGAGTAGGACTATGGCTCCTAGTGCACCCGAGGATTTCCAAGATTTGCAAAGCTATTACAGAATCAAAGAGTCAAAAAACTTGACGTAAAAACAGAATCAACTGAAAAGCGAGCATCATGCAGATGCAACATATTTAAACACATCGATAACAAGGTTTCACTATTAATTTTAGATACATTCTCCACTTTTCATATTGTCCTGTTGTGCTAAAGGCTGTGTCTCAGTCACTAACATGTGATACAGATACAAGATTAAGTCCAACTCCAAAATAATGTATTTATTAACCATATGTTCAGTCCTTTCCTTTGATTGCTGACGCAGCCAAGCAGCATTTAAAATCAGGTATCATATCTGCTTCTTATTGATGTTGTAAGACAGAGTAACTGAAACACAGCAGCTTATTATAATTACAGGTCAGGATTATACACTGAGCTCAGCTGCCTGGCTACCCCCGACACTGAAGTCAACTACTAAATTGACTCAAATTATCCTAATAATGAGACCAGCAACAGAAAGGTACAAATAATAAAGATCAACGAACCTTGTTATTAATATGAACTTCGTTAGATGATGAATTAGAACTGTCAATAGGTTTCTTATAGCTCCCCAAACAAGATGTAATTGAATCAACATCCTTCCCATCAAAAACAGCAGACATGACGGCCCAATATTTAGATGCTTCTTCCTCTGTCAGGTCGATGACCTGAAGAAACGTTGGCAACAGACGATCAAATTGATCTTGCTGCAATGTCATCGATAATTCAGTTACGATAATATCTGGTTAAGCAGCACACATACACATAATCATTATTGATAAGAAGTGCATGGTAAAGCTTTCCATTTAGAAGCCTYTTGTTTGGGCAAAAGTCATAAGGTTAAAAGAACAACCCCTAACTCAAAAGGTTTTAACAAAGAACTTCTGCATAGGAAAACTCACAAAATTCTTATGTTATAACCAAGGCTACATACATCTTCACAGAATAATGATCCGAGTTCTTGGAAGTTGGAACCTAGAAAAACTAAGGATATAATGAAGGTCATATGGGATATGACTGATGACAAAATTTGTGCAGAGGACTCTCATGGATTGACAATCRATCTTAAAATTAAGAAAATCAACATACACCTGAACCAAGTTACCATTATCATAATCGAGACCCTTCTACCTACATCAAACCACATAATATTGAGTATGAACCTGCTAGGCCATGAACCTGCTGAAGTGCTGAACAAGCACCTTCTAAGGTTGTCCGAGGTTCATTCAAGACCTTGGAACTCTAAATCAGAGGCTAACTGACATGAAATTGGCCCAAATCAAAGGTTATGTCTAACTAACACAAGAGTAACTTCCTGTCCGTAAGTTCTTCTAACAGTATACTATGACATTTGTACATAGGTATTTGTATATTCGTTGCATTTTCTTGTTTCTCTTTATTACATTAGTTGCGTCTACGAATTTCACATTTTTTGGTTAATTTAATTGTGAAATGTCACAGGATATCTGCTATCTTAATCACGTAATGCCTCAACATCATGTGGATTATATTCAACATTTTTTATGCTATGGTTTCTGATAAAAATTAGTGCCTATTACAGACTTTGGTTTTACGCAATTGATGGTGAATTGTGATACTATAGATTACGTAACCAACCTCAGGCTTATCAGTTAGATCACTTTGTGCCCAAGTTTGACTCATGCACCTTTATTGTTTTCTTACCTGTGTGCCTTGATATATTTTTGGTATATAATTGTGGTTAAATTGGTGTCTTTAAAGGACCCCTATATGTATATTCTATGGCACCCCTTTTAAGTCTGAGTGTATTTCCCTCAACTTTGATTGTTGTTTCTACTGTCTTACCGTCATCTTCGAAGTCTCTACATGGTTGCACTTTGAATTCAACCATTTATGTATGTATTTTATTTATTGTTGCTTCATAAATGGTTCAAAACCTTGAACCATGATGACCTAATTCAAATTTTAAAGGACCGATCTTGTGCGCTGTCACCCTGTTAATCTTCAAATGGTTTAAATTGTGTTGTGGCTGGAGTAGCCAGTATATGGTTGGTGTTGGGTAGTTAGGGTGTCTGATGTTTGTATCATTCTACGGTAGGTTTATGATATGTGTTGTAACCGGCTTGTATCCATATAGGGATAGATTAATGATTGGAGAAAACTGCAGTAGAGGAGTTTTTGGGAACTTCTCTACTTGGACAAATAGGGAAAGGAAAGTATAAGCACCACAACAAATGACCCATACATAGGCATGCATATTCGGAAAATTGTTGACATATTGTATCGGTTCCTTGGGTCTATGTAGTGTGTTTTTTTCTCATTTTTAATTTTTTTTGTCATAATTTATATTGATTTGTAGGTAACATAATCTTTATCTTTGCGTTTCAGTCTTTGCATTACTACTGTCAATGGTCCTATAGTTCCCACCTTTGGAAGTCATTAGGACTCAGTACCCACTTCATTTGTGTCTTCAGTTGAGAAAAATGCTTATGCTCCTGGCTCCTTTCCCTTTTTTTCTTCCCCTTGCATGTTTGCTCTAAACAATCCCTTCATGATTTGGATTTTGAGGATGCATGAGTATGAAGCATGGATCTGCAGCACACTGGCTTATAAAGAACTAATAACAATCACTTGCTAGTGCAACTTGTAGTGAATTCTCATGTAAAAGAATACTCCAACTTTTCGCCAGCTTGAGAACAAATCTGTAAGATTTATTTGGAAAAAAAAAATATGATAAAAATAAATAAATGTGCAGACTCCTTGAAACGACTATCCAGCACTTCAGTAAACGTATAATTGGCTTGCTGCTGTTTCATCAGGTTTTGACATTTGTGTAAAAAAACCTATGTTTTTTTTCCATGTATATAAAATTTAACCCACTTCTATTGCAATTAGTCTTCCAGTATAGTTAGGTGGAAGAGACTGCTTGTTGGTGTCAGCTTGGATGCAGCATCAGAAGCAGTTGCTGACAGAAGAACATTTCTTTTCCAAATTAAGAGAGGAAGCTTATGCTAGGTTATACAAAAGTTTCTCCTGATGTTTCTTCTAAAGTAGTTCCGTACATCTAAAAGCTTTCTTTGTGATATTGTACATGTTTTATAGCTCCCAGCCTTGTTTATCTTTCGTCTTTTCAGTTCTTTTTATCATTTCACCTGTAAACAGTAGTATTGGGCTTTAATCTGTTAAGACCCTGCCTATAAAGTTTCTAGCAATAGCCAGCATCAAAGTTTGCTTGCCTGCTTTATCACGCCTGCCCTTTTACATTTGCAATTGTCAACGCTGTTGCTTGCCTCCTGTTATTTATATTTTTTTTATTTAATATCTTTTGTTACATCATTTTCTGGTGCAATTGACTTTGTAATGCGTCTTTTGCATTTAACATGTGCTATTCCAATAATTTATTTTCATCAACATGTTTGCCTTGCCTCCGACTGTAAGTTAAAGATTAAGAGATATGGTTTCTGATCCTTTTTTGGTATTAATGATGTACTTTCTTTTATTTTTTTTTTACCGCCCTCCAAATATGTGTCTCTAATCTTTTGCCCCAGTGTCGTTTGATTTCCCCATGGTTTAGATAACACCAATATCATCGTGAGAGAGTATTAGCCGTTCTGATGTTGGCTCCATATGTCTTTGAGATACTATTGTGTACACTACGAATTGCACCACGATTGCGTCTTTTCATCACAAGCTGTTATATGTACGCTCCACTGTTTTCGAACCGTGAAAGATACTGTTTTATGCATTCGACTCTTGAGAGTCCAATAATACCTATCATGATGTCTGTCTCTTGTGGCTTTCTTGCTATGATCTTACAACCTCTATAATTCAATATACGACAAGTTGACACAATGCGTGACACCCCTTATGTTTTAAGTGATAATTATAGTAAACCAATTACGTGCATCCACCCTAGAAATACAATGATTTAAATAATCCATAAATAGATCCAGAATGGAAAATTATAGCCCAGAGTAGACCAAGAGTTTAGAGACTGAAGATGAGATTAAGTAAGCAAGATGTATTCGACGAAGACTTCAGTTCCCCCCGCCAGGACTCACCACCGAATCCAGTCCTCGCGCACACCATATGCTCTTGTAACAATCTACCGTACCAACCACCCCCTCACCTGTCTCCTCTTCTTCACCGCTGTCCACCTCATCTCTATACTGCCCCTTCCTCTAGATCTACATGCAGGGTGAGGCCCTCGCTAAGCTCCAACTCATCACCAGGTCAGAGATTCTCTCACATCGAGCCCAGCTCCTCTCCCAGCCCTGAGGCGATGAGACTTTTTCTCTCTCAGAACGAAAGACAAGACTGAACGCGGACCAACAGCTGCTTAGAGCCCCCAGCACGGAGACAGCTCACCAACTAGGGAAAACACCTCAGCAGCTGCCTCACACCTCTTCCTCTTCCCTATATTCTACTCTAACCCCCTCTTATTTCTGAAAACCTCCATCCCTGGTTTCCCCCTCCCCCGAAAATTACAACCCTCTCATCTCCTAACTTACTCTCCCCCCCCGTGTTCCCCTACTCCAGTACAAAAAAAAAAACTCCTATAGTAACGTATTATTTATAGGCAATGCCTCTGCATACAACACTTATTCACCATTCATCTGCTTGCATTTCTTACTTAGACTGTGATTTAAGACTCACTGCCGATGGGATTCATTCTAATTAACATTACACGTTGAAGATACTAGGTGATATTCTCTCCTGCTGTATTTACTAAGTTTTTTTTTTCAGTTCAATAATTGACCTTTTCCTTTGATTTTTTTGTGGTCCATTTTCATTCAAGTTCCAAGACCTGCTGATTTCCTAGATGAAAATTTTTCTCCAAATCATATTTTGCGACCTATCTTGACCTAGGAAACAATCAGGAGCGACATTAGACGCTTTTTAATAGCCAAGTGTCTTGTTTCGCACGTAGGTCTCAATCATAGGTATGCGCATGTCCTAATTAAGACCTCATGTTCTAATAGCTCTGACGACCAGTTGGGTGGCTGATAGTAAAGTGTTATTTCATCTGCTGAGCTTTTGTATAAGTAGACCATTACGTTGCATCCCTTACATGAGGTCTTAGGAAACCCCAAAGAGTCAATAAACTGATCATTTTTGTGTCTTCAGGTGTATGCTATGTTGATCTTTATATTCCAATTTCCTTCTAAT
>SNQN01001961.1:63625-78561 GCA_008642245.1 Bassia scoparia | reverse complement strand
ATATTTTCACTCAAAACAAGTTAAAATAAGTTAGAATATAGTATATAGAATTAAATAAGTTCTGATATTTACAACAAGTTTTTTTAAAAAGTGAATAAACGAAACTATGATTTATAGGAATAGAGATGAGATCGATCCTAGACCTCACATGAGATTGGAGGACTTTAACCATGAACTTTCCCACTCAATACAGTGATTTATGAGGAAGTAAAAAAGGTAGATATAACAATGGTTGGTAATGTAATTGTAAAATACAGTAAATGGTGATACCTTTGTAACTTTATTTGATGTAGGTCCATAAAGCACATATATAGACTATGGCACCTCACCAAAGTCAAACACGGCCTGTGTCTGAATATTAGTGTACAAGAAACAATTCTTTTTTCGTTTTAGAATAGTCGCAGTCATACATTCAAATGTGGAATTTAAGGTAAATTTTGGAGAAGAAAGAGACAGAAGAAAAATTAGAGGGCCTGATGGAGGGATACCTACAGGGTGTATCCCAAAAGAGATCATTGAGTAATTGAACTCTAAAATAGAAAGTTGTACCGGTTATTCGAACAGATGAAATAGTTTCTTTTTTAATTAATATATACATTTGAAAATATATAATATATAATTAATCAATAATAATAAATGATATACAGAAGCAGTCCAAGGTTTTTTAGGATCGAACATTGGGCTTGCAAATGTTCACCTCTTTTAGCAGAGTTTTCGATAGCTAGAGGAGTGGGACCTAAGGCTTCCCTAAATTTTTTTATCTATGTCTTTTGCTTGTAATATAATAAATATAAAATAATAATAATTAATAATATAATAATAATAATAATAATAATAAATATTTTAATAATAATATAGTTTTCATGCTGTTTGGGCTGAAAAACTGACATATTTAAATTAAATTGACCCTTTGAGGTTTACTAATTAAATTAAATGGGATGGATTAATTATATTAAAATGATTAATGTTTTCAACACAAATTATTCAAATTTGTTGACAGTCACATATATAATCAATCATGCATTTGACTTTGGCTTAAATATAATTTGACATGACACATAATAAAAAGTTCCGTGCCTACAAATGCTTAAAGCCAACCAAAAAATGCTATGTATTAAAGCCAACCAAAAAAATAATAAAGAGGTGGTATTCTCAAGTGGTTAAAGTTTTCCTTAATTTCAGAATCCTTGGATCATTTCATCTTGCTTTTGTGTCTCCTTTAAATCCAAAAAAATAATTTAAAAAACAAAATCTACTTTTTTAAGAAACAAAAATTTACTTGAGTGAAATAAGAAGGAAAACAATAAAGAAAGCTAATAAAGCACGTGTGAACCAAGTCTCAAAAAAGATTATTGTGCGATAGTGGTAAGATGTTGTGTTTTTATAGACCATAATCTATTGTTAGATGTTTACACATTATATACTGTTAGATGTGATTTTCCTTTGTTCTCATTTTCGGTTTAAGGTTGTATTAAATTTAATTAGTGAAACATGGGGAAAAATAAATGCCCAATAAATAATAACACATAACACAAAAGACCTAATACTTACAGAGTTAAAGGGCGGATCTTCCTTTGACTTGTAGGGTTGGCCAATATTAATTTGAGTTTATTAGATAACGAAGTTAATTTTGGCCCATTACATTTCTCTCTGTCAAGGTCAGACCCCTGTAACTTATTTCGCTTAGGCACGACTTGTTGTTTTTGTCGCACGGACCCTGTAGTCAAATCTACTGTACATCATTTCCTTAATAATCCATAAACTATTGTTGACTCTTCTCTATAAATGTGTGTATTTGGGAACCTTCTCTGCCTTCTGCTACTTTCAACCCTTTACATTTATACCTTAATCGTTTACTCATATCATATTTCTGCTTCAGTTAATACAAGTCTCACAAATGGAGTTCGGAAATGAATCGAGTTCACTTCGCAACAAAACAATTTGGTCACTGGGCAACTGCTTCTTGCTAAGGGTGAGCTCCATCGTTTATCCTCTAATGCATTATCTATACGAATTACTAACCACATATACGTCATCCTATGGATCGCAGTTGTGGTGGAGAAGATATTCGAGTTTAGCCGAAGTGAAGAAGATTATCTTCTTTATAAGACCAAGAAAACAGATCAATACATGAAGGTTATATTGTAGTATTAAAGTCAATTCGTTGTGATGATTTTCTTTACTTTCCCTTTTCTTTGTTGTATTTTACTTTAACGCTATTTACAGATAATAGGAAGAGTTTGTTCGAGTGTAAGGGAAAGAAAGGTGTTGAATTCGAATCTTCGTCTCTGAGAGTGGTACCATAGACGGGATTCATCATTAATCAATTTGGGATGAAAACAATACGTGACATTACAATGAAATACATCATTCTTATCAGCCGGGTTGTTTCAAAGAAAGGTAGTTTTTAATAGTGATTCTATAGTGATAGGAGTAATTGCTAATAAAACGATGAATAATGTATCAACATAAATTTACTTCTACTAATGATTTTGTGTTTTAATGATTAAAAGTTGTCAAAAATTTGGGCGCGAGACAAAATTTGTGCAAGCGGAAATTTTATATATGTACAGTACTGTTCGTATTGGGATTGGATGATATCTCTGGAGAAAGTTAATGATGAGCAAGAGATTGGAGGACTTTAACCACTTGAACTATCCCCCACTCTCAATACATGTGACTTTATGAGGAAGTAAAAAAGGTAGATATCAAATGGTTGGAAATGTAATTTGTAAAATACAGTAAATGAGTGATACCTTTGTAACTTTACTTTGATGTAGGTCCTAAACGCACAATATCATAGACTATGCGCACACCTCACCCAAAGTCCAAAACACGGGCCATGTACTGAATATATAGTGTACAAGAACAATTACTTCTTTCGTTTTAGAATAGTCGCTATACATTCAAAATTGTGGAATTTTAGGTAAAATTTTGGAGAAGAAAGAGACAGAGAGAAAAAATTAGAGGGCCCATGTGGAAGGAGATAGATAGAGGGAGTGTTTTACCCAAAAAGGTAGTATCGCAAGTAATTTGAAACATCCTAAAATAGAAAGTGTAACGAGTAATTAATTCGAAACAGATGAAATAGTT
This sequence comes from Bassia scoparia, assembly GCA_008642245.1. Lineage (NCBI taxonomy): Eukaryota > Viridiplantae > Streptophyta > Magnoliopsida > Caryophyllales > Amaranthaceae > Bassia > Bassia scoparia. Next base: position 75,468 of record SNQN01001961.1, on the reverse strand, counting down.
TCTTTTTTTAATTAATAATAATAATCTTAAAATAATAATAATAATAATAATAATAATAATAATAATAATAATAATAATAATAATAATAATAATAATAATAATAATAATAATAATATATACAGAAGCAGTCCAAGCGTTTTTTAGGGCTCAGAACATTGGGGCTTGCAAATGTTCACCTCTTTAGCAGGATTAGTTTTGCAATAGCTAGAGGAGTGGGGACCTAAAGGCTTCCCTAAAATTTTTTTATCTATCGTCTTTGTTGCTTGTAAATAATAATAATAATAATAATAATAATAATAATAATAATAATAATAATAATAATAATAATAATAATAATAATAATAATAATAATTTTAATAATAATAATAGGGTTTTCATGTGTTTTTGGGCTGAAAAATCCTGACATATTTAAATTAAATTGACCCATTTGAGGGTTTTACTAATTAAATTAATTGGAATGGGATTAATTAATTAAAATGAGTTAATATGTTTTCAACACAAATTATTCAAATTTGTTGGACAGTCACATATATAATAAATCAATCATGCATTTGACTTTGGCTTAAATATAATTTGACATGACACATTAATAAAAGTTCCGTGCCTACAAATGCTATTAAAGCCAACCAAAAAAATGCTAATGTATTAAAGCCAACCAAAAAAATAATAAAAAGAGAGATGGATATCTCAAGTGGTTAAAGTTTTCCTCTTAATTTCAGAAGATCCTTGGATCGATTTCATCCTTGCTTTTGTGTCTCCTTTAACATCCAAAAAAATAATTTAAAAAAACAACTAAATTTCTACTTTTTTAAGGGAAACAAAAATTTACTTGAGTCGCAAATAAGAAGGAAAACAAATAAAGAAGCTAATAAAGCACGTGTGAACCCAAGTCTCAAAAAGAAATTATTGTGCGCATAGTGTAAGATTGTTGTGTGTGTTTATCAGCACCCGATATCTAATTGTTAGATGTTTACACTTATATACTTTGTTAGGATGTGAATTTTCCCCTTGTTCTCATTTAATCGCGTATTAAGGTTTATATATACAATTTTAATCTAGTGTAACGATTAGGTTCGAAAATATACATATAGCCCAATAAATAATAACACATAACACAAAAACCTAACAACTTACAGAGTTACAAGCGGATCTTCCCTTTGACTTGTAGGGTTGGCCAAAATATTAATTTGAGTTTATTAGATATACGAATAAATAATATTTTGCCCATTACATTTTTTGCGTCTCAAGTCCGCCCTGTATACTTATATCCCGCTTTAGCACGAACTGTTGTTTTGTCGCACGGACCACTGTAGTCAAATCTACGTACCCATTTCCTTAAATAAACTATATTATATTGTTGCACTCTCTATAAAGTGTGTATTTGGAAACCCTTCTCTGCCTTCGCTAACTTTCAACCATTATACATTTATACCTTATCGTTAACTCATATCATTCTGCTTCATTTAATACTAACATTCACAAATGAGTTCGGAAATAAAATCGAGTTCCTTCGCAACAAAACAATTTGGTCACTGGGCAACTGCTTCCTTGCTAAGGTGAGCTCCTACGTTACTCTCTCAACATGCATTTATCATTATACGAATTACTAACCACTATAGTCCGCATCCTATGATGCATGTGGTGAGAAGATACTTCGAGTTCACCGAAGGAAGAAAAGTATTCTTATAAGATCCAAGAAAACCAATCAATACATGAAAGGTTAATGATCAGATATCAACCTCAAATTTCGTTGTGATGATTTTCTTACTTCCCTTTCTTTGTATTTACTTTCACGCTATTTACAGATAATAGGAAAGAGTTGTTTCAGATGTTAAGGGAAAGACAAGTGTTGAATTCGAACCTTGTCTCTGAGAATAGTACAATAACGGGATACATCATTATCAATTTGGGATGAAAAAAATCGTGACATATACAATGAAATACATCATCATCTCATTAACGACCCGGGGTGTTTCAAAGAAGTAACTTTTTAATAGTGATTCTATAGTGTAGAGTATATTGCTAATAAAACGATGAATAATGGTATCAACATAAATTTACTGTCCACTATGATTTGTTTTTAATATTAAAAAGTTGTCAAAATGGGCGCCGGCGAAAAAAAAAATTTGTGCCACGAAAAAAATTTCTATATATATACAAAGTACTTCGTATTAGGGACTTTGATATATTTACTGGAGAAATGTTAAATGCACAAAGGCATTTTGTTTTCTTTTGGTGGGTCTACGTACAGCTTGCTCAATTTTTTTTTTTGAAATTACACTATGATTTTGTTTTATTTTTTGCAAATCACAAGATATGCTAAATGAATCAAGGATATGACAAAATCACACTAAATGTGTAAAAAAACCAAAATATCTAAAATGAATCTAGAATACAAATTCACATATATTTTTTTGTTTTGTCAAATCCAAGATATCTTGAAATAAATCAAGAATATGATAAAATCACACAAGAATATAAGTAGGGAAAGCTAACCACAGGATTGTTAAAATGAAATCAGGATATGATAAAATGCATACTTATTCGTTAAAAAAATATAAAAAATAAGTGAACAGTGCCCGTGCAACAGACATGCAGCAGTCTGGTGCACCTATCATGAGTCATGACTCATATACTTGTATGAAACTAACGTGACGACTTGTGACATAGGTATGATTTGTCTTTTGGAATCAACACCCTAGGTGCAATCAATGTCTTGAACTTTGCGAAATGCTGCCCTAATTTGCAAATTCTTGTTCATCTTTCAACAGGTTAGTGAGTTTCATTGTAATTGTGATAAGTAATTGCATCATATAACATAAATAGATGTAATAAATTACCTTGAATCGAACATTTAATAACATACTTTAAATTTGAATAAAAAAAAACCTTGAATCACATTTATTACTCTTGTTACTTTTTAATTTCATTCATATAAATATAGAAAATACTATACGCAACCCTTAGAGTTGTATATAAGCATTAAATTTTTGCTTAAAATAGTAAGTATTTATAGATTTATGTTAAAATTGTACAGAATTTAATGTCATAGATGTTTACTTTTTTTAAAACCTTCCTTTTTGGCTTCTTAAATGCAGCCTAAGGGTTGTATATATCATAACCCTATAAATATTCACGCACTTGCAATTTTAAATTAAATATTCTTCAACTTACACAGAATTCTATCATCATCAATATTCTCCTAAAAACCCGTAAAATTTGCTATGATGCAAGTAAATAATAAAAACTAGCGGAGGGAGAATATTATTAATCTCTATTTTTTCTAGTCATGAGAAACATGCTGAAGTTGTTGTTTGTTTTTATCAGCTTATGTTAGTAAAAAGAAGGCGGGGCTCATACAAGAAACACCCTGTAAATTGAGTGATGAGGCATCGAATGGAACAGTTAAGTTAGACATTGATGCAGAAAAACAGGTTATTGATAAAACTTTAGAAGATCTTAAAGAAAACGGAGCTTCTATTAGAGTTACTCGAGATGCCATGAAACGCTTAGGCCATAAGAGGTGAGCATGCTTTATTTCTTTGTTTGTCAAATTAGCATTGTTAATTTACGTGGTATGAAATCGAGTTTAAGGGAGCCACGAAGAGTAGTAGTATTGTGGTCGAGATTTGATTTCATGTCTTGGATACCATACCTTCAATTTTAAGACTTCAACATACATTACGCATATTATATACTTTTATTTATTTATGTAGGGCGAAATTGTATGGATGGAGCAATGCATATGTATTTACAAAAGCGATGGGAGAGATGCTTATTTGGGAGAACAAAGGAGATCTACCTGTGGTTATCGTTCGCCCTACCATGATTAGCAGTACTTACAAGGAACCCTTTCCTGGTTGGATTCAAGGTACCGGGTAAGTTTTCAGTGCAATTCGATCTAATCCTAACTTTTAAATGTATTTTTGTTATCATATAATGTAAATCGATTAACAAAAAACTTCAAACTTATATACGTCCTAGTGTCCTTTAAGTTTTAAAATCTAGTTCGCCACTGAGTTCAAACTGCAATTTTTAGTACAGCAATAATGTGAATATCGACTGAGTTGTACTTGTGCATATATTCTTGTTCAATAACATGATGTGGCATTCTCCGGCTAATATATGAAAAGGCTAAACCCAAATCACACAGCTGACTGTTACTTGTTTGCATTGGTTAACTGAATCCATATAACCATGTAATTTCTGCTTGAATTTTCATCCTCATGAATTTTCCATGTAACAAACTTTGTGTTAATACTCAGATTCCAGTTGTATAGTAGCGAATGCGATAAAGCAGCAGCAGAGCAAAAGCAAACAGCCCTGCTCTAACCATATATCAAGTGGGTTCTCTTTGAGAAATAGAGTGACTCTAAACAAGTTGATGAATCAAATTATCAATATTTCAACGACAATCCAGGATTGACGATCAAGGACACGCCATTGAAGTCGAAGAGGCATTTGTGAAGGTCAACTTCATTATCTTATGCTTTTGGCACTCTTTGCTCAAATTACTGGTAAAATGCACCTTATATATATAATTCACAAACTTTTGAATTACTAGGCAATTTTGTAGAAAAACCACCTTTTCTAAGTGTTTTGTCACAAACCACCTTTGTAAAGCATATTGTCTAAAACCACCTTTTAGCCACTATTGTTTGTTGACCACCACCTTTAGCCGGATTCCGACGTTGACTTCACACGTTCCGAGCACGTGCCTCATTAATTGTTTTTTTTTCTTTTTCGTTTTTCTGCTGATTCCCCCAAAACACCTTGGCTTCATCTAACACTCTCTCAGCCATTTCATCAAACACCTTCAATGCATCCTCAAATTTCCGACATTTCACAAAACCATTAATCAAAATCCCATACTAAAACAATCTGGATTTGTCCTTCATTCCACATCCAATCCAGCAATCTCTTCGCCTTATCACATCCCTTTTCGACAAGAAACCTTAACAAAACATTATAGTCTCCAAATTGGATAACACCATTACACGAAAATAGTAAGAAGAAGAGTGAACTATGTAGAGAAAAATGCATTTCTGGGTTTTAGCTTAATTATACAACAAAGGCAATCTCATTGTAGGCTCAAACACTACCAAAAAAGCTAGTGTACTGAAAAATCTTTCAAGTAATAAGAGCCTAACATCAGCCTTAATTAATTAAAAAAAATATATCAATAAGGAAAATGGGTTCAACGATGTTAATAATATAATGAGGGAAAACAACAATGCATTGGTTGATACAAAAGAAAACCATGTTAATGCCAGGCTACAAGATGCATTTTCCAGCACATGCAGCTAAAACTGGCTTCAAACAAGCGCATTTCTGGATCATTGAAGTGTTTGATGAAATGGCTGAAAAAACGAAAAAAAAAAAAAAACAAATAATGAAGGCACGGCCCAACACTGTAAATCAACGCCGAAATCCGGCAAAGGTGTAGCCAACACAATAAAGTGACTACAAAAGTGATTTAGAACAAATACACTTACAAAAGGTGTTGTGACAAAAACCACCTTAGAAAGATGAATTCCGACAAATGTCAAACTATTACAATGTCTTATTCTTTGATCTGAGAATGACAAACAAATACATAATTATCACTTCCATCTTCTCAAAGGTACTATGACAATTCCTCTCTTGATTCGTTGATTTGTTGCAGTGTTTAAAATTCATGGATAAGTATTACTTCGATTTCATCAAGTTAATAATCAAGATAAAATTGCGATGCAACTGACACTGTCGATTAAAGTTGCGATATGTATCGCACTATGCGTTCTTCCGGCATTAAGCAAAAGCATGCAATTGTAGCATTTTATTTCATGAAATTCTAAACAAGATAAATCGTTTACAGCACATCTCCATTAGTGGGTCCACATTGGAACAAGGACCATTAAAAAAGGGAAAAATTACTCCTCCGTAACGAAAAACTTAACAATTGTTTTTCACGCATTTTGATAAGTGATTTAACATAGTAAATGAGCACATATCAAAATATTTAACACAATAATAATAAAATGATAAGTTTTTGTGTTAAAAAATATTTATAAATTTACTCTTTTACTAAGTTAAATCACCTTCACAAAATACGTGAAAACACAATTGTTGAATGTTTTCGTTACGCAGAGATACTAAAGAGAGCCGAATTATTATAAAAGCCTGGTTTCTTAGGTTGTAAAAGAGACCATTATTTTAATTATAGATTCCTTCCTTAGCTTTATCACTCAAAAAAACCAGCTTTGTTAAAACAGGTCTTTTTCAAAAAATAAAGAATAAATAAACCAGTATATGAAATTTGGTTCTTAGATGAATAAGTCTTTTTCCATTTTAATATTGAATTATTAAATAGGAAAAAAAGGTAAAAAATATCAATTATATAGATCGAGTAAAAACACCGGTAAAAAACACCAAATAATAATGACACAATTAACTGTTAGTCAATTTTATAAAAATATGTACCCCGATTTTTGATAAAAAAATAAATTTATTGAATTATCTAAATGTCACCCAAATCGAAAAATTAGTCCGTCACTGATTATCTGAAACTATTTATTATTTTGTATTGTGGCAGTTTTGTTGACGAAAACACTGAGAAACTAAGGAAAACAATGAGCGAAAAGGGTATTGACGAAGAAGGCTTCAATTTTGATCCCAGATGCATTGACTGGGAAGACTATCTTCTCAACAATCACATTCCTGCAGTCGTTAAATATGCATTTTAATTTTGTTTCATTCGTTTTTGAATTTGAACTTCAATTCCTGTACGGTGTGGTAATTAAAATTAAGGAAAAATGTTATATGTAACCCTTAGGGTATGTTGAATAGAAATAAAACAATTTGAAATAAATATTAATTACATTTTCTTACTTTTCTAATTTGTTTCCATTAGTAGAAATATATTTAATACTTATATGTAGCCCTTAACAAGCCTAATAGCTATATATTAGTACAACATTGTCCTAAAATTAAACCCTATTCAGTGTTTTGTACATAGTGGTTATAAATTATCGACTGCATATACATTCAATTGCTTGTTTCGGCCTTTCAGTTTGATTTCCTTCAAAATGCATATGGTTGGAACATACTCATGTCAGAAGTCCAAAAAAAAAGGGAACATACTCATGAGACGTCATGAGCCTACATTAAGGGCCTGTTTACATTAACTGAAATCAACTGAACTAAATTGAATGGAGCAGAACTGAACTGAACTGAATTGAATATTTTATGAGAGAGAGAAATTGGGTTAAGAACTGAACTGAATTGAACTGCATGGAGCTGAACTGAACTGAACTGAAAATAAACTAATGTAAACAAGCCCTAAGTATCATCATCTACTGTATACTAAAGTTCGTTATGCTGAAAAATGTGTAGGTGTCAACTTTAGATTTTTTTGCAGTTTTTTATGATAAAATAATCATAATATTAATATCAAATAATAACATAAATTGATTTTTAGAATCACGTAAAAAAATGTCACTGATCTTAAAATAAAATTTATTTGAAGATGTTTGTTTATTATCCTTATCCAAATTACTTTTTTTTTTTTGAAAGGGGAACGATTTCATTAATTAAAAGTCATACGACATCTACAAACAGCAATATGAAAACAAGAATTACAATCAAACAGAAAATTAAAAACGACATCTTCTTTTTTGCTATGCTGATGAACCAGATCGACAAATAGTGGCACAGCTCCCGTAGCCACGCTGGATAATACAACCAACAATAATGAGAGTGTCGATCAAACCATAGCCCCGTGGAGGAAACATACACTCTGACGGTGATTGCAACCAAACTCCCAATGCAAATTGTGGAGAAGTATTGCCCAAAATCATGAAACCGAACAGGCATGTTAAGTGACTACTAATTATGATAACACCTGCAATCCAAAATTCAAAGGGGAAGCAGTGAAAAATGATCGGCGAAACCCTAGCAATTGGAACCAAACACCAACCAAAGATTGAGAACACGACCAGTAGTACAACTTGTGCACCAAACAGCGTCTGACAACCGCCGAAGAACAGGCGCCGCCTCAACCAAGGCCCTTTCCGACAAGGAAAGCCAAGCGAAAGAGATCAAAAAAGCGTAGAACTGCGATCAGTCAACACCCCAAACCCTAAAGACCCTATTATTGTGACGCATACGAAATAAAAAAAAAAAACTAAAAGAGAGCTCCTCGGACGCGAACACCGCAGCCGCAAACCTGCCCCCGGCTGTTCGACCCAACCGCGACCCACCAAAGGTGGGGCGATCAAACGACCAAACCCACGTCCAAACCATCAACGCAGTAGAATCATGCGACGGGAACGCAACCGAAAGCAGCCTGCACTCGCTAGCCTTCGCAAAGCAAGATACAGGAAGAGGGGGGACTCACCGACGTCAAGGGAGGCCATGGCCCAACCTTGAACGACGAGTCCCCGTCGAACGGAAGCAAGAAGAAGGGGAACGAAGGCAGTGACGACGAACTCACAAACCCTAACCAAGGGACTCTCTCTCTCTCTCTCTCTCTCTCTCTCTCTCTCTCTCTCTACCCTTTCTCGTAGAGTGAGAAGGGACTCACAACTGAACTTTATCCAAATTACTTAATCATGTAAAAAAAAACCTAATACGAATGTCTTAAATTTAAATGGAGATAATTATTTATCATTCTTATCCTAATTTTTAAATCATGTAAAAAAATGTCATTTATTTTTCATTAAAACTAAAATTAAATTTAGTTGCAATCTAATGTATTCATTAATTATCTAATATTTTTTGTATGATTTGTNAATTATACAACAAAGGCAATCTTCATTGTAGGCTCAAACACTACCAAAAGAAGCTAGTGTACTGAAAAATCTTTCAAGTAATAAGAAGCCTAACATCAGCCTTAATTAATTAAAGAAAGAAATATATCAATAAGGAAAATGGGTTCAATCGATGTTAGTAATATAATTGAGGGGAAAACAACAATGCATTGTTTGATAGCAAAAGAAGGAACCATGTTAATGCCAGGCGTACAAGATGCATTTTCGGCAGCAATTGCAGCTAAAACTGGCTTCAACAAGCGCATTTCTGGGGATGCATTGAAGGTGTTTGATGAAATGGCTGAAAAAACGAAAAAAGAAAAAAAACAAATTAATGAAGGCACGTGCCCAACACGTGTGAARTCAACGCCGAAATCCGGCTAAAGGTGGTAGYCAACAAATAAAGTGRCTACAAWAGGTGRTTTTAGACAAATACACTTACAAAAGGTGGTTTGTGACAAAAACCACCTTAGAAAAGATGATTTCCGACAAAATTGTCAAACTATTACAATGTCTTATTCTTTGATCTGAGGAATGACAAACAAATTACATAATTATACCTTCCATCTTCTCAAAGGTACTCATGACAATTCCTCTCTTGATTCGTTGATTTGTTGCAGGTGTTAAAATTCATGGATATAGCATTACGTCGATTTATCAAGGTTAATAATCAAGATAAAATTGCGATGCAACTGACACTGTCGATTAAAGTTGCGATGATGTATCGGCACTATGCGTTCTTTTCCGGCATGTAAGCAAAAGCATGCAATTGTAGCATTTTTATTTCATGAAATTCTAACAATGATAAATCGGTTTTACAGCACATCTCCATTAGTGGGTCCACATAGCACGCGCAAAAACGAAGTACAAAAGACCCTGCGTATAACATGAAAGAGAGCGTAAACGCTCATGGGACGTATACGCTCACCTCAACGTATACCGTACTCACTTTCCATAATTGCACGAGTCTATGCAAGTAGCGTATATACCTCATAAGGAGTATATACGCTCCCTGATGAGCGATATACGCCAATCACGTCTATATACCTCAATGATTTCGTATATATTTCCAAAAACTCGAAATATTTTGATTTCCTCCGATTTTATCGTGATCCCTTGATTCAACGCACCTAGACACCCTCTGCTCTCCAAGACAAAGAGTCTAGAATGTCAGAAGGCCCACATTCCGGAGTATTTTCTAATTATCACTGTATTTCGCGTTTTTGCGTAGTAAACATTGCAAATCATAGAAAATCGATAGAAAATCAAGAAAATAATTTAAAAATACGGCGAGTAATTCAGAACAGGTGACGGACATGATGAAAACAAAAAGCATGAGAATCTCCAGGTGACTGTTTTGAAACCTTGAAACGTTGATTATCGAGAAAACCGAAAAACTAGTTTCCTTTGTAGTACTGAAACCTGTGTAGCTCAAGAAAAATGTCACAGATGTACACACGATCGATCATATGACAATTCACAGATAAGATACAAAAACAATGGCAAATTTTCATATTTCTAGTCGTGAACAAGTGAACGCGATGATGCAGCGGTAGTAAGTACTATAGCATGGTCACCTATACTCACTCACTTTGGTGGAAATCCCAGTGTCTCCAAATGCTGAGAGGAGCCAAACACTTGTCTTCTTGTACTGAGTCCTGATCAGACCATAGTTGTAAGACAAGTCAAAGTATCTCGATTCCGCGTCAATTGACTAGAGCAACCGATATAGGTTCTCCAGGTGAGCTTTGTATTCCTGTTTCACAGCCCAGAGTACTGCAGAACAAAGCACACCTTATGACTAGTAAAATAGATCCAGAGATGCCATTTCTCAGATGATTTCGAAGTGTGCTTGTGAGGACTGGTCGAGCAGTCTCTTAGACGTTTTTTTCGATATGTTCCCAGCGTTGAGGAATGTAGAATTAACAAAATTTTTTTTATCGACCGGAAGAAAATAAAAGTCGCGTCCGATACATTTTCGATAAAAATGACATATTACTTGATTATTATTGATATGACATAGATAATCCAGAGATAATGAGACATCCGTTGGCAGGAACATAGTGGTGCATTATTAATTGTCTAGCGAAATTTTGCGCGTATTCTATTATACGGTGTTTTGTACACTTTGTGAGATTAAGTAATCGAAAAAATTGACAAGAGCATGAATGAAAAGATCTGTCTAGTAACGATTTAAAGAACCAATGATTGAGAGATTCTTCCTGAATTTGGAAATAGCTTGTAACTATCGTTGAGACATGTTGAGATAGTTCAATTGGGAAAACATAGAGATAGATGAGTCTGTTTCGTATCTCTAGACATCTAAAGCAAGAAAGAACATGAAGGAGTCTGTCTAGGCTAGTACATTATGACATATAATAATTTAGATGAGGCTTAATTGAAAGCTTGCTTAATGTTCTTTATCGAAGGATAACAAGAAAATAGCAATGTTTATTGAGAAGCACTATGAAATGATGGTGCTTGTGGATGTCTAAGAACTAGGCTTATCGGAGAGAAATTGAAAGTGGCAATTAAGGTCTACACTAACACAATAGAAATACATAGTAAGATTTGCACTGTCTAGGTGATTTCTAGAACGATTGAAAGACTTGTCTAGGTCGAAGAAGAACAGATTAAAGTGACGTATTCTTTTATAACTTATAATCTTATTCCGACACATGATTTAATGAGCCTTGAATTGAAAGAGTCCCAGTCCTTAGTCTTAGTATCTCTCAGACACCTGATCGTAACGGAATGATATAACAGTTATCACATAGACAATTTGATTTGAATTGTACTGAAGTTTAATATAATGTCGAGTGAGTCTGTAATTGAGCAAATTTTAACCTTAGTAGAGTAAATTTATCAATATTTTAACACAAAAAACCTATCATTTTATTATTCATTTGTGTTTAAAATCTTTTGTTTGACTAAAAGGTTCTCATTTTAATATGTTAAACATTATCAAAATGCTCGGTGGTAAACAACAAATTGTTAAGTTTTCCGTTACGGAGGGAGTATATCTTTTCCCTTTTTTAAATGGTCCTTGTTCCA